>JANTCA010000111.1:0-12949 GCA_024741275.1 Chironex yamaguchii
AGATAGATAAATAGATAGATAGATAGATAGATAGATAGATAGATAGATAGATAGATAGATAGATAGATAGATGGATAAATGGATGAAAAATTGCAAGATACAAAAAGAGATTTAGAGAGGATGATAGCACCTTACACTTTTGATCATCTGTTTTCTATTGCACTTACAATTATTGTAACTGTTTGGCACTAGTATCGTCACTGGAAAAAAACCCGGTAGAAAAGCCTTAATTATATAAAACACTAGTGATATTTTGGATTGCCAGTACAGTTCTTATTAATATGGTAAGGATGACGTTTAAGAGCGTGACTTGGGCCTGTCTAAAGAGCTAACCTGCTATTGTGCTCTGTAAATATAGCCAGGTGTTACTTGTATTGAAAACGATGAACACTAATATCAACGGTAATTCCACTGTTGTTTACTGGGACAGAAATTAGTCACCACAAACAAGTGTATTTATTGCGTATGGTTTAGCTGCATGATAATGCTACTTAAACGAGAAAACTCTCTCCCCCGAAAGTCGAAACGTTTTCACTACAATAATCGTTGTAGTTGTCCAGAACACATTCCACGTGGACTCGGTTTCGTTTACAAGTTTATCCGTTTATTCAAAAATACATTCGTGGTAATGGAAGGGTTGCAAGTAGCAGATGTTTTAGCGATTTAATTTGTTTGCTCGAATCAACTATGGTCATCCAATTTTGGGGAAGTCTGCTAGCAAATCAGAACTTTTGTTAACCATCGTTAATTTGTCAGTCTACAAAGCGAAAGAATTTTCGCTTTGTAGACTGACAAATTAATCGTGCTCACAATGACCGCGGCTGTTTCACACGCATCCAAAAAGTGACCGAAAAAACCTGAAGATGATGGTCGACAGTACTGTATATGAAAGTGCAAAGCTAAATTCGAATTAACATTATCAGTATGTGGTACGTACACTGATAAAGAAACTACGATAAATAACCCGCGCAATAACTTAGAAGTTTTAATTTTAGCTCTTCAGCTGATAATGCTTTGTTACTGTTAATATTGAATATTTGTTAAATGTCATTGGCAATATTCATTATTAAGTTTAATCGTCTGTCACCTGCTCAATTTTTTACGCCATGCTTTTTACGTTCTATATATTTGGTTTTCATCGTATATAGTTCCTCCCTATGAGTCTGTTGCTTGACAGTTTAGTAAATTGTCTTCTCCTTATACCGCACTCTACTGCTATAAAATGTATAAAGTGTAAAAATATGTAAAATGCATATTCCCACATAAACTACAAGGCCAACTCGCAATTCTTCGCAAACTAAATGACATTCAATTAAAGAGAAACATTTATTGCATAATATTTGACAAGTCTGAAGAAGTCTATCTTAATCATTATCCTTAGATCTATAGCATTTAAATCTAATATCACCCACGTTGACTATATTACCATAAGCATCATCACAAAGGCTAAAGCCAGTCCATTTTTAAGTGTTTGAGAACAGATTTGTTTACTTTGATTTCTACTCAGTAAAATCAATAGAATATCGATTTTCTGATCTGATCTCTTATTTATTGCAAGTCATTCCTTTCGCGCTCCAATTATAATCGAGGACCTTTACTCAAAAGTACTTATCCTGCATTCTCTCTTTTTTACTCCTTAGCCAAACAGATTAACAGACCCAACAGAAGAACTTTTATACAGCTTAATGCAATATTTGCCCTCTTTAAAAGGTTGGTTTTTCGTTACATTACTTAAAAATTTCGTTGTCAATTTTCACAGCAGAATGAATCCAATTATGTGATATTGTTCCTTGTTGTTGTGAGTTGTTGAAAACAAATATTTTCTAAAACCTACGGTGAACGTATGTGCTAATGTCAATAAATCGTGTAAATAAAATAATGAATGCGCAATACTACCATATGTCACAGCAAGTTGTTTGTGTAAACAAATATAGGTCATCAGCCATGTCAGGAAAAACAAAACATAACAAAATATAACATACGATATCTTGAAAAATCAATTCGTTTGGCTTTCATGCTGTTTTGTTTAGTGATAATTCAACATCAAATTAGAATTCAAAAATGTTAAAAGGGATCCAATCTATTTTATTTGGGACCATTTAGTTGAAAAGATTAAATCTTGTACTTATTATTCACCTTTTGAATTTGCAGGTGTTAATAAATGATGATTGATTTGTAGGCTTTGCCACTAAACTTTGACTAAATCTACAGGTCTGTTAATCCAACGCTAGTCATTCTGGAACTAAGATCTGCGTAGTTTTTCTAACGATACTAGTCAGAATGTTACATCTTGTTGTAAAGACATCCTTTATCCATTGCAAAGCTATGCATTTAATACCACAAAGCGTCTCGTACTGTATACAGACAAAATACAACTTCTGTTACAGAAATTGTACTCAACACATCGTATGTCATTGCGCGCAATACGTTCATTATATGTTGTTACGACAAATGCTTACGCTATGTTCGAGGTATCGTGTGTTATGTTGATGAAATTCTGTCAGTTATCAAATGCCTACTATACATAGTATTTAATGGAGGCGAAATATTTTGTGTATTTGAAATCACCCTCTACTCATCATATGCTACACTGGCAAAATGCTTTCTATAACAAAGCCTTTCCGCTTTATCAGTTACTGACAAGCACTCTGCTGCCGGCCAGCCTTGCAATATCCTTCATCGTCCTAGTAATATCTTTATTTAAGCAGGCCTTTCCTTTTGCTGATTAAACTACCTTTTGTTTAGAGACGTATATTCCTGTAAACTTGACAAGGAGACGTACATATGTTTGTTTTAATTTGGATCTTTGATTCTTATTGTAAAAGACAAGCATCAAGATTAATTAATTAAATCAAATCATCACAAGCTGGTGGTCACGAATAAAACAACACACACAGACAAAATGTCGTGAATCCGATTTTGCAAGTACATAATTTACTTCTGGAGGTTTTTTGCTGTATATCAAACAATGGGATTTCATCACTTCCATGCCATAACTTAGGCAAACTGACAGCATGAAAAGGAGGGAGCTATTTGTACTTGCCTCCCATTTCGTTTCGGGATATTTGTTCAGCTTATGACTTTTGTTGACTTTGTACAAGTTTTTCTCCTGTAAAATAAGCAGAAGTTGTCGAGGTGAACATAATTATTGTTGATGAGGAACTAACATTCATAAGATATTGCTAAAGAAGTAGAAATTTGTACAAAGTATACAACATTTGAAAGATCGTAATCGAAGGTGAGTCTCTTGCTGCTGGTCTTTTTGCGTAAACATCTGCCTCAACTATCGGACACAATGCCAACACACCTAGCACGGCCTATGTTTGTATTAATTCAGATTGATATTGTATATTGCCTGTCGAAGATATTTTCATGTTATATGTGGTATGATTTATACGAAACCTATCGGTTTATGTATAGATACTTATTATCAGGAAAGGTTATCGTGATCTTGACTAAGGCATCCGTAGTATTTCAAGTGGCTTCAGAGAGTCAATGCTCCTGCGCAGTTATTAGACTTCACCTTAGCTAAAAATAGTGGAATTTGATACAAAAACACAATGTAGAAATACTATTTTGAAGTAGTAACATAGCACATAGCACTGCTAGCGTCCGTGGAGCATGAAACGTCGAAAAGATAACAGTATGTAACAATACAAAAATTATAATTAGAACGCTGATCGAACCTGGTCAATTTCTAACAACCACGAGAAGTATGGCAAGTTAATTTCTGTCATAAAGGAGCCCGAGTTAAAGACACATTTGTCCATTTTTCATTTCATTAAATCTCTTAATCTTATGGCTAAACTTAGATGAAATCCAAAGAATTATGACCGTCCTCTTTCTTTTGCAAGAAAATTGTTGCTCTTGTGCTACAGAGCACGTTGAGCATTTTCCAGTTAACGTTAAACTAGAACAGAGTTAAAACATTTTGAAGTATTTTCAGTTTTACAAGCGTGGGACGGTTGTCTTTTGCAGGGTACGAGTATTTACTAACAACTAATTAGAACGTCCTACTCCATCCTGTCACATAATGTTTATGGAAGTATAACCTACACACACGGCTTCACAGCAGCAAAGAACTTCATAAACGACTAAGCTGTGCTTTTAGATAGATCCATTTTCTTAAACGGAAGACAGGAACCTCCTACTACTATTTAACTCGTTCAACCAGTAGATAACTCCAGCAGCTTTCCTGTTTTGTATATCATTTCATAATAGAACTTTTTTTGGTTAGCATGTTTTAAGCTAGGCAGTAGACTACTCGATAGCAAAATGTTTTTGGCATAACATTTTGTGATTGCTCTCTCTGGGAAGCTTGTTTCTAGAAAAGTAGATCTTTCTTTCACTCAATCGTTGCTTATGTACTCTGGTATACATGTGCTAACAATACTAATTTGTCTATTCTCTATATCTCCTTAATTTTTCAATTTATGTTTATTTATTTATCTCACTCGTGTACATCTTTGAGGGTGAAGTAACCTAGTATTATAAAAAGCTATGTCGCAAAATTGGGAAGAAGAATAACTAGGCACATCTGTCATTTTTAGCACATAGCAGTTTTAGTACGACTTCAGGAAGAATTTTGCCATAACTGGAGCAACTCAGCTTCTCCATAACAATTTCTTGCTCGGGCTTCTTAATAACAAGTAAAGTGCTAGCAAGCTAAAGTGAGCGTGGTTGTATTAGATTGTTCCAATATTACGTCAGTCACATCAAACATGCAAAAATAACTTGTTTGAAGAGATGTGTGCCACTGTGGGAAGGAACAGAATAATTGTAATACTATCTTTTGGGGCAAAGAATAACAGAGCAGAGGCCTTACTTAGGTAAAATTTGCAAGCAAACATTTGTTATTTAATCTTCTAATGTCAAATGCTCTTTTGCAGAAAGACACTTCTGTCGGCTTTCATTTCGGAAGTGAGAACATCAAAGATACGATTGATTTGCGACAGTTTAAGATTACGCCGTTAACCAACAACTGTTAACACATAAAATTGATTATCTAGCATAGTACTGATGTTTCTTGAAATCTAAGTTTATATTGTTTGTTTATAAGTTTATAAATGGTTAGACTTTGTTATTATTGCTGCACAAGTTAATTGACAGTTGTTAATCCTTGTTCATTGAATGCCTCTCGAGTTTGGGAAGGACGTGTTAAGTTTTGGCGATTACGACTGGAGCTTAATTGCCCTCTTATTAACATTTATTTCGCCTCCTTATAAGTGGATAACTATTGCAACGAGCGACGTTGTGTTGCATAGGCTTAAACATATTAGCAAGCAGCCCCCTTGCCGATCTCAGTAATGCCTTGCAAAATTTTAAATAGCACTAGCATTAATTAAGATTTATTCTCCTGAAATTGGTAACTAACGATATCAGTAACTGCTGCATTATACTTCGATTGTCAGGCCTCTAGATATTAGATGGCAGCACTATATATTTGATACTAGAATAGTACTGAACCCTACTCCCTTGCAAAAAACAGCAATAATTAGCCTATCCTAACACTCTTGTAGAATTGTGGTAGTCAGCATTAGAAAAAGAAACACACCAAAAGTAAAAAGTTGTGGTATCTCCACTAACGACTTCTCGATCTAAGTTACTATCTACCTCTACACGTTAGCAAATAAATAGCTGCATCACCTCATCTCTGATAATTTAGACCTGTTTAAACCTATTGAGGCCCATTTCAAGTTAACCAAAGTTTATATTACACCCTCCAGTATTGCAGTTTTGTGCCTAGGGAAAAGAAACCAGCACTCCTATTCATTGGCTTTTAAACTACTTTTGTGTTGAATCGTGTCATGCATGGACTATGGGAGCAAATAGTTGCGATGCATGAAATGCAAGAACAAAAATTAGCATTTCGAAATTTCAGTTCATTTTCAAAGTTTCTTTATCATATCCAAATACGAGATCTAGTTGAAAAAGCAAAGACAATTGTAGCAAATATAATGTAATCCTATGTTTGCTACTCGCCTGTCGCCGACGGCAAGATGATCTAAGATTATGACCTTGGAGCATTATCCCGTGGAACTAAAGGCTATAACTCCGAAGCGACACCAGTACATTACACACAAAGGTTGCTGGAAGTTGCTATCTTCCTACAATACAAAGTACAAGGAAGCTTAAATGCCTGGTCATGCTGAGAGTTTATTCTGCAGTCTCTCTTAAATGTTACTTAGCCATTCTATGTGTTCATAAGAAAACATATGAATTGCATATGGTCGATATTTACAATCCTATTCATTGATGAATGACGAGGAAACAATCTTTTATCGCCCTGTCAGCATATATTTTTTTCTGTTCTTTACCTCCCCAATACGCACGCCACAACTACTGGCGGGAAATTTGTTATCTGAAGAAACTACCAAACATTACAAATATCGTACCATGATTATCGCTAAATCAACAACCTTTGAAAAGATATCAGTAAGCATAATTAAGACAAACAATGGTGCCTTTTCGGAATGTTACACTCATTAATGATGGCGGCATATAGCAAAACTGTTACGGACATACATATGCTAAATATGTTTGCTTGAGTGAGGGAGAAAAAGCAATACCGACTTGGTCCATACGTTAATTTGCCAAGCGTTCTTCCAAAAATTGCTTCGTTTGGACTATGCTATATTCAATATTGATGACATCAAACAAACTTTGTTGCATTCAGTTTAATTTCCTCGTATCGAGATTACCGTTTAATCTTGTGGAGGAAGTATGTAAGCAGTGATTCATTTCGTGTTTCCAAATATTCAATATTTCCTACTTAGAGTCGAAGCTCTGCAATAGGAAGTGTACTTTTCAATTTGAATCGGAGATAAAATTACCACTTTTCTTTTCTTTCTAGCGAATCCCTTTATTTGCGCTCAACATCTTTGTTTATGATATTTGATATAAAAGACTTTAAAGCTAAAAATGAGATTCTTTGTCCACTGTAACTAGGTCAATACGTCTTCTCAAATTACAAGGATATGGCAAGGATTTCTGATTGTCATAAAATGAGGCACTATAAGTGTTTCGTAATTATTTTGTCGACGTCATCTTAATGGTACCATAAAACTTTGTTTTTCATTCATATGTAGAGCAAGATTTGACTTGAGGTGATCGGAAGAAAAGGCACGAAAATTGGAGATGGAGATTCATGAATAGCGGTTCGTCAAAACGTGATGAATTTCTTGTTCGTATCATCTTGCAGAGTGCGAAATCGGATTTAGAATAGTAAAATATTTTGAATTTAAAGGACAATGCCGTTCAATATGAAGACATTGCTTATTCTGTTTATTATTTTTTGCGAGGCTTGGTCAAATCAAGGTATGTTTTACTCCATTGGTTTATATGTTGTTCATCTCGTGATCTGTAACACTGATTAAATCATATTGCTTTGACAGATGTAAACAGACCGACAGAATACTTGGAGCAAGAACCTTGTGGGGCTTCTACTTTAAGTTACATCTGTACTTTGTATCAAATTTTCCTTTGTTTTTGTGCTGACGTGCGACGTTTTAAAGTGATGTAACAATAATGTGATACTAAAAGAACCGTCTACTTGGGGCAGAACAGCTGGTAATAGAACATAGATGTTAGACAATGCCAGTTGCTGCTCAGAATCCTCCTACATACGAGCGTAACCTTTGTACTGAACGGTATGTAAATCTGAGGGGTCATCTGAGGGGTCTACCTGTTGATTTTATATGCGCAAACAACAAGGAACAGGGAAGGATGCGGGATATGGAACGATAGAATAGGTACCTTTACATTTCCGAAATAAGTGATAGAAACATTCATCTGTCATCATTGTTAAGAGTCTTTGGATAGAGTAACCGAGTTCTTTTGACCCGGTCATAGAGAGAGCTGTAAAACTTCAGCCCACAAATACCTTTCACGTGACAAACAGAGAGGCAGATATATAGACAATGCTTGAAAGCTGTCCATCTCACTTAGGATCAAATAATTATTTCTCAGCCGACTTCTGTCTTCTGTGATATTGGAACAACTGCCAACTTATATCTTTGTACCCATCATGTACGTGGATTTGTATCGAGTTTTACAAAGTTTTGTGAAGTCACAAACCAGTTCCAGGCATTTTAATCGGCAGTAATTGTGTCCTATTATATGCCGTGCTATACTATATTATACAATACCTTATTATACCGTATGCCATTCTATTCTATACCATACGTCCAATATAGTATAGAATAATATAATATACTATACTATGTTGGTTTTTCACGCAAGCCTTCAACACCGTTGTTCCTTGCTTCTAGTTTTGTTCTTGGGTTGTACTTTCTTACCTAGGAACGTAATTCGATCCAAGGCAATGAAGATGTCGCAACCGTATGCATTGCTTGTGACTGCAGTTTGTAAATGCTTTTATTAAAATGATTGGTTAATATGTACCTCGTGTAAGATGGTACGATTTTGTTAAATTATTAAAGAAACAAGTCCGTGCGTTTTAAGTAAGAAGCAACAGCCATCAAATTGCCTGACTTCAGTTCCGCGAAAACTATAGAGTGTAACAGCTACATGTGCTGTACTGTGGTATATTGTGTTGTACTGTACTGTACTGTACTGTATTGTACTGCAGAATGCTGTGCTGTTCTATATTACACATTATTTTACTATGCTTTAGGTGCAGCACAGAATTTCTCTTTTCTTAATTGCTTTGAGTGCCACACATTGCATTTATTAATGCATTGGTCAATTTGCAGCCTCAACATTGCTACTCAGTGTGGCTAATATATAAACTCTAGGCTTCGACATGTGTAACCTTATCAACGATGTGGCGAAGAGATCAATCCATCCTAGCGTTTTTGGCCTACAAGGCCTTAGTCATACAATAGAGGCATAACAGATGACGAAGGTCTTGCAGGTCGAAAATGTGCAGATAAATAGTTCTCTTCGTCATGGTACACTTGGCCTAATTGCTTTATATTTGTCTTTCCTTGTGCAGTAAAAGAAGATGAATTTCGTAAGAAAATCTCATTTTTTAGCTCGTCTTTACGTTCTTAAAGTAATGATAGACTTTAGTAGAAAAAAACGCAAAACGTTTAATCGGCAATTTGAGGAATCTGTTCAGCGTCTGTTGGATGTTAAGCTACATTTTAGCCTCATAACGTTAAGTCGACCTTTTTTAAAGTGACAATGCTTCCTTTAAAGAATATAAGTATCTAAAACTCTACAGTAGAAATGAAATGCTTGTTTGTGTCCGAACAACCTTGATAATATTTGAGCTATCTTGACCTTATAATTGATCTTTAATACCAAAAATATCCGTAACGTTCCAATGTTTAAACTTTTAATAAACGGTGAGGCTTTTTTCAACGTTGATTTCACTGAAATTTTTTTAAGGAATTTTGTCCCTTTCTACTCCTGTGGCTACCGCGGCTGTGAGCGTATTCTAAACCTTGCGTTACGACAAATTATGTCCACTACTTTAGAGTGTCCGACAGCGGGGGGACTTATCCCCACAATTTTGCTGTAATACTTTCGCAGAATTAAGTCTCTATTAAATTATGATTAAATGCGTTATCCCAGTAGAAGCATTTTCCCCCTGAAAGCATTGTAATAGAGCACTTTGTAAGGTTCACCGTATTAAAATTGTCAAGCAGTTGAACCTTTTCAAGCACATTGAACTGGAAACACTCCCTTCATTGATCACAATGTCTTTCTCTAGGCCAGAACCACATCTACACAAATTCGTGAGCATGAGGCAGTTATTCGGCAAGTTTTGTTCAATTTGAACATTCTTCTTTGTTGAAGAATGCGCAAACAGTGGTATCAAGTTTTTATGCGTAGAGTCAAAAGTCGTAATAACGTTTGTATTTACCATTTACAGACAAGTTTCCGTGGTAATACTTTTAACGATAAATGCTTTTTGCTACTTCAGAAGAAATATTGAAAAGTAACAGATTTTGCGTTGGTGTACAGGCTGATTTCACACTAAACTTAGTAAGCATCAGCGTTTAGATTAACTGTGTATTAGTTTGCACAGAGGGGAGTACAGAACACTCCTTCTTGGGCCAGTCACTGATTTTGTGGTGACGTTCAAGAATGGATAAGTACTCCTCAGCAATGTCTTTCAAGTACACTTTTTGAAAACTGTACCATGCTCACGATATTGTTTCCAATGTGGTACTTAGCAATTTTTCAAGCTGAGTAACACAAAGAAAAAATTAAAGGAAAAATCAATTGCATTACACAGCTCATAATAGCTGTTTGTCGTCGGCTCAAGCACACCGGTTTTCCAGTGATTTGTTCATTGTGCATTGGCCATAATGGATAGTTAATATGTGTGTATTCATGATATAACTAGAATTGTCAGGTGTGGCAAGATCATAATACTCCTTACACATAATTTGTACGTGTATCTTAATGTAAATAGCACAAATATATTCCCAAGGAGCCCACTCTAAAAATCAGTTTAAAAAGAGGACCTGCACGTTCTGTTGCCGACACAATGTAATATCTTATTTACGTCCGTGAGTAGAGTAATTTTATGTGTGATAGTTTACAAAACTTGAAAACGCGACCCTGCTGTCCCCATAAAAGTTGTCTGCATCGTTAGCTTGTATTTGACAGGAACTATGTAATGTGGCAATCCAGATAACGAGTAGAGGTCTCGTCTACCCAAGCTAGTATTCAATACATAAAGTAAACCTGTCAGGAGAGCTTAAAAAGTCACATCAAAGGCCTTGTACATTGTATCGTCGTGACACTACAGTAGAAATGAAAAAACGAAGTTGATTGCAAATATGAGACAGTGAGGAAATTAACACTAAATAACTCTTATTGATTTTCAGCGACAAACCCTGAATGCATCTGTCAATTGGGTATTAAATAGCTCTTCTAAGTATTTCATTTCCAGGATTGATTATCCATAGAACATTCATGAATGTATATCATCCTTTGGCCTGGCTAGTGAAATAGCCTTGACTAGTGAAATGAGCTAGCAATATGTGCGCGTATCAGTGGCGACGATGGCTGGCCAACAAAAGTTGCTCCTGTTTTCGAGGCTCGGCAACAGAATAAAATCCTTCAAAAATCACACCCTGAATTTAGCCTACATTCTAGAAAATAATTTACCACAACTTTGTGAAGTAAAGTTTTCATTTACTCAAAAAGTTCCATTAAGCCCTCCACTTTTAAGGCCCCCTCTCTTTTAAGCCCCCATTTGAAGCAAAAATTTGAAATACCCCCCTCATTACTTCTCAATGTTTGGAAGGTAAGGCTTAGATTGTGTACCTACCGATACAGATCAACATTTCCTGGACAAAAAACATGCTGAGTGCGAGAATTTAGTGATAGCTGGAGGTTGTTACCTGAGGCCATCATTCAAATGAGTTTCAAAATTTATGCACTGTGTCAATTGACGGATCTGAGCATAATCAGATCGTGTGACAATATGGCCCATGCGGAGACTGACTTATGTTTCTCAGAGCCCTCGCGGATAGTGATTTGATCCCTTTGAAGCAATCCAAGAAGATGTGTGTCTAGAAGATGTTCCAAACCTATTAATTGACCCCAATGATTCTGATGAAGATGCGGATGTTATCATTGACCGAGTCTCCATTAAAACTGGACAAAAATAACAATTTTTAGCATTTTGTAGCTGCTAGCTAACTATTTTTCATAGATGTTTAGCCCAGCAAACACGAATAAAAACCATTTTTTAACCTTAATTTTTATAATAAGCCCCTCTCTAATAAGCCCCCCTCTCTATTAAGTTCCTCCCCAGGGACCTGAAAAATTCAATAAGTCCCCCCAGGCTTAAAAGAGCTTTTACGGTAGTGAACTTTTAACACCACATTTAAACATAAATTAGAGACACTCCTGCTTTCGAGAATATGATGAGATGAGAGACGAGAGCTTGCATTTAGCATTTATGGACATAGATCAAATTCAAAATTGCTTTTGTTTGTTTGGAGGTGTTGTTGACATTAATCTGATGACGACTGACGACCATTACTTTTTCTACCTATTATAAAAGTGAGTAAAAAGAAAGCACATGATCAGTGTGTTCTATATAGTAACATACATTAACCTATGGTAATTAGTTTACAAAATAATTGGTGTTTCCCATTAAGTCTAAATGATTTTTAATCACTTGGTATTTTAATAGCCTTGCTGTGGATCATGAATATATTTATGTAGTGTAGTCTGTTTTACGCCAGGACAAACAGGCTTTTGCATTTTGTAAGACTGACCTGTTCCATGTGGTGGTGCAATAGGAATAAAGGATGCCCCATAAATATTAAACCAGATCATGTTCCAAACAAATAAAACTGAAAAGAAAACCTAAAAAATTTGTGTTTATTATTTGCCAGTTATTACATGAGTGGATTAGGAATTTTAAAGAGTTGATATTAAACGATCACTTGCTTTCCTTGCCACTGACTGACCTTCAGCCACATTTTCACCTATTCCTGATTACTAATAGGAAACCACAGACTTAGCTTTGACAACTTAATATGATCAAAGTATACTGCACATGACATAGTACGTGTGTGCTGTGACCTTGGCTTAGCACAACTACTATCTTGTTTCAGAGTTGAGTAAGTCTGTACGTTTTTGTGTACTAACGATGTCCAGAGAGGTTTAACGCGTTAACAATTGAAAAACGTTCACCTGTTTGATCGAGTATTTAAATATATGAAGCTTTGCTAGAACGCTGTACTGTCCATAGTTGATGTCAATTCGGCCTGGCAACATCATATAAGCTGCAACTCTGAACAATGTTAAGTTCATATCTCTGTTTCAAATCAGACATTTTGTCGGAAATGAAATCATATTGTAATCTTCCAGATACTTCAGCTTCTCTTAAATTGTACTGAAATAAACAATTTATTGAAGCCAACATCCCAACTCTAGGAGTAAACTCAAAGAAGCAGACTTTTCTGGGAATACTATTTTGTTTTGTTAGCAATAAAAGTAGAGTTCTCCTAGG
>JANTCA010000112.1:2527-12948 GCA_024741275.1 Chironex yamaguchii
TAGCCATCATCATTACATTCATCATTATTGTTCTTACCATCATCAACCTCTTTCTCATTTTCATTATCATTGTCATTCTCATTGTGTTTATCATTATTGTATTCAGCAGCATCATTATGATCATAGCCATCATCATTACATTCATCATTATTGTTCTTACCATCATCAACCTCTTTCTCATTTTCATTATCATTGTCATTATCATTGGATTCATTATCATTGTATTCAGCAGCATCATTATGATCATAGCCATCATCATTACATTCATCATTATTGTTCTTACCGTCATCAACCTCTTTCTCATTTTCATTGTTATTGTGATTGTCATTGTATTCATTATCATTGTATTCATTATCATTGGATTCATTATCATTGTATTCAGCAGCATCATTATGATCATAGCCATCGTCATAGCCATCACCATTACATTCATCATTGTTGTATTCATCATCGTTGTATTTGTCATTCTTATATTCAGCATCTTTGTATTGAACATCATTGTCAACCTCATGTTTCTATTCACCTTCATTGTATTCAGGATTTTTGTATTCAACATCATCATTGTTAACATTATCATTGTCAACATCATCATTGTCAACATCATCATTGTCAACATCATCATTCTCAACATCATAATTCTCAACATCCATTGTCAACATCATCATTGTCAACATCATCATTGTCAACATCATCATTCTCAACATCATCATTCTCAACGTCATCATTCTCAACATCCATTGTCAACACCATCATTGTCAACATCGTTGTATTCATCATCACTATGATCTTACACTGCTAATATTATGATCCATCTTTAATCCATGTTTAAACTTTCTTGTCATAGTTTCACCACTCTTTATAATAATGTTTATTGGGGGAGCACTTATTGTGCACAACATTCAAGTGATGTTTCGGCATGTTGCAAACATGTGGGGTAACAATGGATTTATGATTGTATCTTTGATCTGGAATTAACATTTATCTCAAATAACAAGGCAGACTTTTTTTGTTTCATGCAATTGAGAGAGTAGTCAAGAGAAGAGAACAGTTATGGTTGTACACACCGTGGCTTTCTCAACACTGAAATGAAAAATTGCCATTGTTTACTTAATAAATGAACTCAGTGATTTATCAGTCTGTATCATTTCCAAAGTTATTTTCAAGCCCAAATGAGTTTTCAGAGTAATATTTCCTTTTCCCTTTTCTTCGCAACCTCAGTACTTTCAATTTAGTTACCCATCTCACTAAGTTTGCTTGTTACACCTCTCCTCACGAGCAAAAATTAGCCTGGAAATATGACTGCCCTCGTAAGCAACTATGGAAAGTAATAATAGCACATTCTTTGGGGACCTTCAAGCTGGAAGACATTAGGTTTGCCACCCAATGGTGGTGAAACTAGTTGCAAACTTCATGGGATGAAATGTGAGTTAAATTTGTTGGACCATGTTTTCAGCATGATCTGAAAACATGCCCAAACAGTTCAAAACAGATTTTGATCATTGGTTTCCTGTAAGAGGTCAAACTTCTCTCTTATGTTTAATACCCCGGTGAAATGTATCTAAACAAAATTTTTTAACAGATGTTTTTTTAATTTCCCTCAAGCTTAAGAGTGCAATCTCATCAGCTTGATGTTCTAGGCAAGGTTCATTTCCAGTTCGTGAATTACTATAACTGCATATACTTGCAGCACAACATCTTACAAACCTGAGCAAAGTTCAGGAGCACTGTTGGTTCAGACTGAAGTTTTGCTTGAATTAATTTGCAAAATGGCGCTGGAATAAGTTTGTCTATTCTCAGGATAGAAATTTGAGCCTTGAGATAAGTTTACTTTGTTCAAGGTGAAAGTCAACCATTTGGCCCGAACAAGGGTTATTTGTTGCTGCTATTCTGATTTTTATCTTAGTAAGATGCTGACTTAGCCAGAATTTATCAGAGTTTCTAATAAGGAATCTTGGGTGGAAGTTCTTTCCTCCACAAATTGCTGAGATCAAAGTTTCAGATATGTTAGGAAGTCACCTGATTTCTTAATTCCTAATTCGTGGCATGTGCCGGTTTTGAATGGTGTAAAATACACCTGTAGGCCTACTTATGTAAATCCGGATTAATCCGCTAGACGTTCATGTAGCATCACTTGTACAACTTGTTATCACTACAAATTACTTCCAGTAGTGCTAAAACGTCCTTTTTCTTATTGTGTCCGTTATTTGCTTGTTGTAGGATGTCACACTAAAGGAAGTGTTAGATGAAGAAGATGTTTTACAGGAATGCAAAACTCAGAGCCCAAAGCTCATTGAATTGTAAGAATTTTCTGTTTGATTTGTTGAATGTTTAATTTGCTGTGTTTTCCAGTCATTTATGACATGCTGTGATAAAAGGTGTAATGTGCCTCTACGTACAATCTGCACAAATGAATAGTTAATAGACACCCTGAAAACATGCAGTGGAGAAATCTTGTGAGATGAGCAGGTTTGCGTGACAGGAAACCAGTCACATTCCCAGATGCTCTTCAATATTCAATCATTGTAACAGTAAACTTCACTTGTGTTTGTGTTATAGACCACACCTTCTGCTTCCGTCTGGAGATTCTGTAAGATGATTTCCAAACTTGGTGTGTTTTACATAAAAATGACTAAAGACATCTAATTTAAGTATGTGAAGTTGGTATTTGCTTGTATGCTAGTGTTAAGCTCAGTTTAATTGGTGTCTAGTTTGTAGCTAAGAGACCCTAATTTAAAGTTATGGCAAGTTATAATCATAACTTGACCTAAATCTTTTGATGAGAGCTTTCTGTGTTTCTCTATCTAAGACTTGTACTTCAGCCCCTCTGGGCACTTAGTGTTTAATGTGATGCAAATTACCATATGGTGAAAATTCAGTGATATTAATTACTCGATTGATTCTGTAACAATAGGTACCATGTAGAACTGCATTAATTTGCTCTTGACAGAGGAAAACATGTTTGGGCTTGGTAAATGGAATCGGCTTTCCACAACTGTTAAATTAGAAGACAAAAAGAGTTTAATAGTTTTGATCTTTTGATATTTCTACTCCCATTCATGACACTTTAGTAATGGTGTTTCTGTTCACTTCTCTTTGTTATAGTTTTCAGTATAGCCTATCACTACGTTGCTACACTTGTTCTTAAAAATGTTTTTCTTGTAGCATCACAAAACCAGATAACCTAACTGCACTTGTCGATCTGGCCATTACAGAACCTCCAAATGAGGGGGATGAAAGACTTCAGTACAAGTAAGATGTTAGAAACTTTCTTAAAGTTGGTATGATCAGTTGTATACTTGTCAGTGTTAAGTTGCACTATATTTTTTGTGGCATAAACAAGCCATGTGTACAGATTTCATGCTTCTAACAAGTTACATCTAATTCCATGCATTGAATGGGTTTTTTGTGCAGTTGATGGTTGTAGCTATGTGCAGTGTACCAATTAATGTATTTTTTATTTTTTTCTGCTCGATTATTTTTTCATTTGATGGCATATAAATACACAAAATTTTTAATAACACTTTTTGGTTACTTGCTGCAAAGGCATGAATTATTCGTAGATTAAAAATCCCATCATTTAATGACCTGTTAAAGGTCATAGTACATGTTGTGTGCTATGTAACTAGTTATTTTAATATAATAAATTGCGTATTTATATTTAAAGTACATATATATCTTATTACTTATTTAACTCTAATAAAAAGGATGTATTACAAAGATTCCTTTAGATTATCGGGTCATTGGCCTCGCTGGTTGTGGGTTCAACCAATGTTGCATAGCACTCCTCTCTGCAACCAGTTATGCTCATCAGATGATTTATTCTATATCGCAAATCAGTCTTGCAAGTAGTCTAATCGTTTTCTACAAGGTCTCCCTCTTCCTCTTCTTCCGTTGACTTTTCCTTGAATGACTCTTGCTGCTAGTGAATGCTCCCTTCTCATTTGGTGTCCAAATATATTTTTGATTTTCACTGCTGGATAATCTCAACTGGGCATTCTAGAGTGTTGTGTTTTTTTTGGCATAAGGCTTCCTTTACTCTCTCCATTATATATTAATTGTTCTTCTTCTCCTTCTAGATATATCCATTATCCATCTTTAATTCATCTCAAAAGCTATGATTTTCTTCTTTGATTTTTTGCTTAGTTTTCATATCCATAGAGTAGAATAGAAGTTACCTTTTGCTCTGATTACTCTTACCTTCCTTTCTGCTGCTGTATTTCTTGCCTTTCAAATAATGCTAAGTCTAGAAAGTATATTTGTGTCTTTGACAATGTTTTTATTTCTCTGTGTCCACTGTTTCATTCTTAATGATGGTACCTCTTAGACACTTGAGCATTTTTCACTTGTTTTTAATCTCCATGTTTTGTGTTTATATTGATCCTTTTCTTCCAATTGCAGGTACCAGTAGCTATTCATTTACTTTTTTCTCTACTTCATTTCTTTATTTACAGTTGTCCATTTCTTCCCTTTGTTATTATGATTTCTTTGTACAAGTGATTACATCATATTTACTCATTATTCACTTAAATTTCTGTTTATAGACTAAGGATTGAACTGAGTAAATTTGTCAGGAGTCAGTAATTTATAGATTGAATCTACTGTACATTGTTAATTTTCTGATATTAGCTTTTAAACCCAGACTACTCCATTTAACCCCAGTTTGCATCATCATTGTTTACTTCAAAAGCAGTTTTGCTTCACATTTTGTTCCATTGTGTTCCTTAAAATTTTTATTTTACTTCATCGTGTTGCTCTTATATCATGCACAATTATTTGATCTGTTATTTTTGCTCTATAATTATGTTCTATGCTCTATCCACTCATCTTTTTTGCATTATTTTGTCCCTATTGTTTTGGCCTATGGACAGCCTGACTCTTTCCTGTAAAGCTCCTGAAAATCTCCCACCCTTAATGAATGTTGTTTTGCATTTTTTCGTTCCCATAGATATTCAAACCTTGCTTGTGAGGTTCTTTCATCAGATGTTGATAGTATAACAGAAAAATTAGTAGGAGATCAGGTAATTTTTGAGCATTATATGTATAGTTAAAACGTTTCCTAACTGTACAAAGCTTAAAAAGCTTTCTTAAGTAAAACTGATGTCTGTAAAGATTTTCGTCTGACACTAATCGCGTAGATTGATCAGAATGCAGTAACAGAAAACATAGCAGAATTTGTAGTGTAAGATAGGATCGAAAATTGACCAATAAGAAAGTAACGAACCAGGCATTAAGATGTCAAAAATGTTCCTTTTAGACCAATTTTATCCATGGTTGGTTCAGCTCAACATGAACTAGCTAAATGGCTTTCTAAAATGCGTAATGTACAAAAAATAAAGGCAAAATATTAAATACTGTTATTACACCAGTATGGGCTTACTTTTCACTCTTTTGTCTATGTGATAATTTTTAAAGATTAACAGCGTGATGCTATTTACAGTTTTTAGGCTTGTGACTTGAATGATTGAGTGAACAGCTCCCTAGAAGCAAGTTTGGATATCCTCCTCATGTTCATTCTAGTGCCATTCCTGGGAAGCCCGGAGCAGTAATAGCAGTGGCTGTATGGAAAGAGTTAATGAGGATTGATCCACGTTGTAAAGGCAATATGGCTCGAGACAGGCTAGAATTGTTTTGACAGCAAATACTCTGGAAAATTTGGACACTGAACCAAAATCTTGGAATACAATTACTCAATGTTTAGCTGTAGTAGTTTTATTCAGTGGTGTTTTAGGGACTGATTGGACAAAAACACTGTAATGTGGTACTATGAAGCTTAGGACTGCCAATAGGGGATAGCCAGGGCACCTTCCTTGGGGCGCAGGCCCTGCCATTGGCCCTTGAATATGAAGCTTTGTTTTCGCACTGTATATTGAAATGATAAAATCAAGCTGAACCCTGGGAAATTTACGTCAAAACAAACTTTACTCTTGTCCATACGTCTTTGCAGTGATATCACAGGCCCGTGTTTATTGATTTGTAAAATAAATCTGAAATTCACAGTGCAAAGGAGATAGCCCAGGACCCTACCTTGCTCTCTGCCCCTAATATGGCTGGTACATAACTAGTATTTCAGGCATTTTAGTTAATTCTATTTTCACATATGATTGTTGGCAGCATGATTTGTTCATTACGACAAACTGCAGTTTGTAGGGAATTAAAGTAACTTTATATTTCAACCTGACGCAACTTGCTTTTATATAATAGGATCTTCTGGACAAGCTATGGGGATTTTTAGATTATACACCACCTGTAAATCCACTTTTAGCTAGGTAAGTTGACATTTACAATTGAACCTATTTGTTCTGTATTGTGTGTTCCTGTTTATTGAATTATTTGCACTTCCGCTTTGACGTTGTTTTTTCTCGCTCATTTTTTATTCTCTCCCTCTAATTTCTCTTCAGCTTACTTTTCTACTTATATCCTGCAGTTCAGTCACTGACTTTGTAACCTCTGTCTGGTAATCTGTCAATAAGTTCATTCATAGCTTTGTCCATTGGCATAATGATATGTGTGTATGAATGTGTGTTTATGCGTGTTTATCTGTCTGTCTGTCTATCTATCTATCCATCTATCTATCTATCTATCTATCTATCTATCTATCTGTCTGTCTGTCTGTGTGTGTGTCTGTTGGATTAATCCAAAATTGTCACATAATGCTAATAGAAAGGGCGAAAGTGCTGGCTTCAAAGGCTCATCAGTTCATGTTGATGTTTTGAGCTCTAAGAGTAAAATTCTGTTGCGTTTGTCAAAAAAATAGGTTTACAGGAATCTAAAGTTAATCGTGGTCTGTCTGCTCGCTTACTTTTTCTGACGGCTTATTATGTGTTAGATAATTGACCAGGAGTATATGTGATTACCTAGGCCCATGTCTATGACAGCAACAACAGCTACTACTACTTTGGCCCGAAAATCTGACTCAGGAAAATTGAGGATACACTTAACTGAGTCACATGTAACTAATTTATAGAGTGCCTATCACTTGCACCTGTTGAGTTTGTCATGTATCGGCCGCCAATTTATTGCCTATTTTTGAGGTGTTAAAAAATAGCAACAAGAAACCATATAGTTCCATACAGAAGTAGCCAGACAGGTGATGACTGAGAAACAGCTGTAAGATTGTTATTGTGACCACCGGAGCATCAAACTTAGGTCTCACAACTCCAGATGTAACCTCTTACTTGCTGAACTAGATGGCTCAACAGGAAACCCGATTGCCCAGTTGTGTTATTGGAATGTCTGTCTATTGACGTATACACTTTCAGTTGGCATGTATTTTGTTTCTACAAGGCGTTCTTTAATTGCCGTCTGTACTTAGATTCCTATATATGTAGACAGGGTTGTCTTGTGTGATACACAGAAGTAAAGTGTGAACTCCAGAGTTCCAAGCTTGGGTATCGCGTTTACAAATCTGACACTTTTCGACACTGGTGGACACATGACACTATCTGGTGAAACTCTTTGCATGTTCACCATTGAGCTTACCATAGCAACACTGAAATGAAGCAATAATTGCTTCGCCACTTGGGCTGAAATCCAATTCTATTTCCGAAGCAGCAGATGGCTTATCGGGGGATAAAAATGAACTATTTTATCTTTTTAAATGGGATGAATTTAAACTTTCATCCTCTATGCATAGGCACAAGTTGTAGTTACAGGGATTAGATAGAAATTTATCAGAAAGTCATTTGTCTAATCATATCTTAAAGTAGGCACACACGAGAAGCTTTCTGACAATTTTTTCCTCGAGTTGTGCAATTTTTAAATGTCAAGTTATCTGTGCGTTAGGAATGGCAACTTCAAGGAATTGTCGATAGGTTGCAGGCATGTTGTCTTGGCCAATTGCATGAGTGAAGCAAACCTCGTTTTCGCCTGAAATAGCAGCGAAATATCTAACAGATTTTTCTCACATGCGAAATCTGCCAGTGTCTTATGAATAGATAAGAAAACTCCAATTTTATGTAATCCCGTGACAAAAATAATGACTAGTTTGGCAGAGTTTTGTTGCTTGACTCACTAATACTTCATGTATTTCTTCTTAGCGTTTAATCTTATTTTTAAAAAATCTTTGAAATTTTGTCACAATCAACTATCCCTGCTTGGTTTGAAAAAACTTATGTCTTCTGCTTTTAGTTTCTTTTCGAAAATAATCACTGTGATGCTTGCCAAAAAAGGCCACGAGGTTAGTAGTGTCTGTAGAAGCTGGGTCAAGCAGTATATTTTAAAGTCATTTTCACTCATATAGTATGGTCTGTAGAAAAGCTAAATCTGCAGGGTGATCGATTTCTTAAGTTTTTTGTTTGTGTTTTTTTTTTGTTTATTAAGTGATCGACTTCTTGTACGTTTGTATATTTATTTGTGTCTTTAGTGACTGATTTCTTAACTGGTTTATACATTTGTTTATTTAGTGATTGATTTCATGTTTGTTTATGTATTTATTTGTATATTTATTGATTGATTTTGTGTTTGTATATTTGTTTATTTAGTGACTGACGTCTTACCTTATTTGTTTGTGTATTTATTAGTGATTTTTTTCTTAACTTGTTTATTTGTGTATTTATCAGGGGTTTATTTATATATTAGCATTTGATTTTGTGTTTGCTTGTATATTTATTTGTTTATTTAACGACAGATTTCTGAACTTGCTTGTTTATTTGTTTGTTTATTTAGTGAATGATTAATTATTCCTTAGGAGGTACCTGTACTTTTTATTGACATACACTGGTGTGTCCATTAGGATGTCTCTTTAGTTCATTACGTACGTGCGCTGTTGTGTTTTTTACAATGCACCTTTAGCTCTTGTGCACCTAGTCCTGCTTCTTAATGCAGAGCTCTAGTGTGCACTTGTTGATATATAGTTGCATTTCGTACCCACCAATATTTAGTACTATATATGATTATTGAAGACAGGTTTGGTTTTTTACCATAGATCTTCGAATATATAAGGTCACATAGTGTTTTAGACAAGCTTCTCACTCATATCGAAATCTCGGCCGTCATGGAGATATTTGTTAAAATGGTGTCTGTGATTGATACACATGACACAAGATTGGACATAGCGAGGGTAAGAAATTATTCATTGCTGTACCATTTGGTACCAAACCTTATTGTCTTTTATCTTAATATGCCGTCTTATACCAAGCCTTACCGTCTTTTGTATTTACATGACGCCATATACCAAACCGTACCATTTAATACCAAGCCTTCATGTTTTTTACTATGGCATACCATACTCTTTTCATCTACGTATTGATAACTCATTGCTTTATTGCAAGCATGTAACGGTATTTCGATACACTTTTATTGTCTGTATTGGTATTTGTTACATTGTATGCGACATTGTTCACACTGAATTGTGTTTTCTGATGCTCTTGCCTCTCACGGTGCAAGGCCACATGTGGTGATTGTCATTAAACCTCTGCCTTAACGGTTTTACTATGAAACATGGGTATTGTGACCACACAATGGAATGGTGTGACACAAATACATTCAATGGCACAGTGAGAAAATTCTACCCTGAGATAGAAGCAAACTTTAACCCTTGGTTTTATGAGCGTGTCGAGTTATCAACTCTTTACTGCTTTCCTTTTCAGTGGTTGGATGAACAAAATCTAATACAAAAGTTAATTCAATTATTAAATCCCAGTGAATCCCCTGAGGTAAGAGCAAATCAAGCATCCTTCACATCATCAAGTAATGACTAATTATATTCTTATTTTGGTAATGATAAAGTAAATAAAGGTCTAGCAAAAATTTTACGTGGCATCAATAATTTCAGTGTTTTGCAATTTTTTATAGCTATGGTTATGATTCATGTTTGTGGATGTTCTTGTGAGGTGCATCTTGAAACTTTTCTTAGTTTGGAGTCATTAACAATTGTAAAGTTGTAGTTACGTGAAAGCCATATCTTAGGTTTAGCTTTGTAAGACTCTGGTTCAATCATTGTCCAAAGTCACTTCAAAAGGATTGCGTTTATTTCAAAGCACAGTAAAATATCTATAAAGCAAGCACCATTTTGTTTGACTCTGGAATCATTATTAAAGGAACACTGTTTCAACCTACTGTGGAAACTGTATAGCAGACACCCTTTCAATCTACATTGCAATTACCATTTCTTCCTATAGTGCGGTCACTATTAAATGGACACCATTTCAGTCTTCATCCGATCTACGATCCATTCATATGAATGACCCTCAAATGGAAACCATTTCTACTTGCATTGGAATTTCCACTTTTCCTTCAGTTGGATCACCGCAAAATGGACACCATTTCCGTTTACAATTGAATAACCTATTCTTTCTTCAGTGGAATCACTATGATAAGGATTCGATCACAGTCCACTCTGGTATTCGTGTAGACGACACCATCTCGATCTACATTGGAATTACCATTCCTTTCATCGGTGAAATCACTATAATATGGTAACC
>JANTCA010000113.1:0-10908 GCA_024741275.1 Chironex yamaguchii
TCTGTCTGTCTGTCTGTCTATCTATCTATCTATCTATCTATCTATCTATCTATCTATCTATCTGTCTGTCTGTCTGTTTATCTATCTATGTATCTATCTATCTATCTATCTAGATGCTGAAATTGAGTGATGATCAAGTTATCATTTTTCGTAAAATAGAACTGTCGTTAAACCCAGTTTTCTATGTTCCTCCTGTCCTTTAATAATAGTATAATAACTTAAAAAAGCATATGTAAATTACGTAATTTTCGCCTGCCATGCGGGATTCGCAAAACAAGACATTTTCAGACTCATAATCGCAAAAACGTGTTCCGCAATAATTATTGCCTGCAAAATTTTATGTCCTTAAGGTACTAATGATTTTTCTCCTTACCCATCGTTGCGCTTCGGCTCCTGATATTAAGGATTTGAAATTCTCTTCACCAAAATTCGTGTTAGAATGGCACATTGGTTTGAGTGTCTGCTTTTGAACTTTTGGTTGAAAATTATGTTTCCTCGGTTCGCTCTTAGTGGAGGTATTGTATTAATGCTCGACTTTTGACTAATATATAATATGTAGAAGAAAGTCTCAATCGTTTCATACGAACCTTTTTTGATCTGGTAGGAACTTCCTTGAGAATTAAGGCAAAAGGGTTTGCTTAAGAAAAAGCCGAGGGCGCTAGTTGACTTTTCCCCCTATGTTCCTCCTAAATACTTATGAGGCAAATTTGTTAACAAGCTTAATTGACTTTATTAAATATTTCAAGTATCTAAGTTGAATGTATGGGACAGTTCATTGTTATCTCTACTAGTATGAGTAGAAGAATATTTGAACAATCTTTTTGGGGTACATAACTTGAAAATCGCCTTGAAAATTTGCAACATTGCGCTAAAACATACTTAAAAGCTTTTTTCGTCTGACACTCTTCAAAGTATGAATCAACAGAAACTATATAGAGATTGGAGATTTGCTAGTTTCGATTACATCTTTCGTATAAATAGGTTGCCATATACATAAACTTTCCTTTATGACGATTCATACTCTGAACAGTGTCAGATGAAAAAGCTTTTAAGTATGTTTTCGCGCAATTTCGCAAATTTTCAAGGCGATTTTAAAAGAATATTCTAGAGTCTGTTACTTACTGAGTTGTTTTCTCGTCCTTGGTGATGACATCAGTGAATTAGTCTTGAGTTTTTCTCTCGTCGTTTCTTCATTTACTTCTTGATCTTAAAAATGAAATACATCAGGTCATTACATGAAATATGGACCCAACTAGATTAGAGTAAGAGAAAGCGGAGTGGTTTGAAATGATGGACTTGCACTGTGACTCTACAAAACAGAACTAGATTTGCCAAGACGAAGCAATGGATTCATCAGGCAATTTTTTATACTTTTGAGGATCTCAGTATGCCCCTCAGTAAGAACGGTAAGAACGGTTAATAATGATTACTGGTAATTAAATTTGGATGGATAGGGATGTTTGTGAATGGAGTAGATGTTGGAATGTGGGGGGTGCCAATTATGCAATATAGAGGGGGCGGAGCTTATCTTGCAGTGGTGGGATATTGTAAAAAATGAGGGCGTTTGTGTGGGAGAAGACTGTGTCAATACAGACTGATGATCAATACAGACTGATGCTCAGTTAGTCAACTTTGTAATGTGTTCTTGGATTTGCTAGATGAACCTGGTAGTCAATAAAATGGACTAAATAAGGTATTGTATCGTTTTGGTACTATTTTATTTTTCTTCGTAGCTTGACACAAATGATCATATATAAAAGAATGAGAAATTTACCATTCTCTTTTATCGGACATTCTGAGCCATGCAAAAGATTCTCTACAATCTGCATTAAAATCTGTTGGTCTAATTCTTGCCATTTCAAGCTATCATCGGATTGATCTGCTAAAAATAAAAAAAACCACAAATTACTTTGGGTATATTGATTGAAATATTATTCAATGACAATAGATATGAAATATCGGACTACTGCTAAGCCATACATCAACGAAAGATGCATACAGCCGAATATTTAGAATAATAGAATATTGAGCAATAGTTACAACATAATATTCGGTGAATTGATAAGATATTTTATTATTATTTGGATATTCCTATTACGAATTTAGGGTATGAGTGTATGCGTGGGAGTTACGAAACATGTCTGGCAGAACCCTATATATCATTTCCACAAGAACAGTGAGAAACGTTTACAGCATCATTACAGATATGCATTTGAGATTGATACAGAGGTTAAGGGTTAGGGGGAGCGAAAATTTGACAGGGAATTGCAGCACAAATAAAGGCAATATTTTAACTTTACCTTCTATCAGAGAGGAAAACGATCCATTTACGACTTTAATATACACTAGTCCGACAGCCCCCTACACTAGCTTTCCCCTTGGAATTCATTGGCAGCCAAAGGCGGTGCCAGCCGCTAAAAGATTTCTAAGGCCCCATTTACACTGATACGGATCCAAGAAAGAACGGATCTATGTCGGAGCCGTAACGATTTTCGTTAGCGTTTACACTGGAGACTGTACTGGAACAGTTCCATCTAATTACCTCCTTTGTCGCCGTGGCAACGCCGAGTAATCATTTTTTAAAAATTAGCTTTGAATCGAAAAAGTTGATTGTCTAACTACCGATCAGTTCCCGCTGTTTACACTGGACCGCAATTGGAACGGATCCAAACTAGCAAGATAGTGGGTCCAT
This sequence comes from Chironex yamaguchii, assembly GCA_024741275.1. Lineage (NCBI taxonomy): Eukaryota > Metazoa > Cnidaria > Cubozoa > Chirodropida > Chirodropidae > Chironex > Chironex yamaguchii. Next base: position 2,693 of record JANTCA010000113.1, read on the forward strand.
ATCGGTACGGATCCATCAGGTCCAGTGTAAACGGGAAGACTATTTGTGCTTGTTTTGGTACGGGTACCTTTTGGTCCGTTCTTGTGTAAACAGAGTCTAAATTTTTAAGGTCATGCCCATTTTTAAGAAGTCAAACCTTTACGTGCAAAAATATGTCATTTTCTATGAAATAATGCTCTTTTTTGGCTTAGATTCACTTTGCAAAATCTGAAATTTGTCACGTCTGTATCTTAGATCATACCCGTGCCAATGTACAAGTGGACGGATTAAGAAATTGGGGAGATATTTATATAGAAGTTATTTATATTCAAATGCATTCGGAAAAGTGTATTGTTATTTTGACGATTCAAATAATTAATGGTTTCTACAGGTGAAACGTCTATTAGTAAGCAACTATTATTAGCTGCAATTAGTGGGGAATTCCCTTTGTCCGTACAAATTACCTTAAGCATGGGGAAAAATCTTCAGGAAGGTATAATTGATAGTAGAAGAAAGGGATGGTATTTTTGAAATGCTTCATTCTGTGATTGAAAACTATGGTACTGACATGACAATTAGTGATGCCATTATTCAATTCACTTCGGAGAAACAGCATCTCGGTAACTCAGTGATTAGGAGGTATGCAGGTTAGTTCAAACGTGTGATAAAACCGGGGTGGATCGACCTTAAACTTTAAGGGGTGCTGAAAAGTCTCTGATACATTACATACATTGTTATATTTTGTTTCTACAAATATCCTTCTGGCATACCACTGAAATCGCGATTAAACCGGAAATGGTCAAATGCCAGTTTGGCTTTAGTCACAAGATATTCGGAAGTTGAAGGGTAACTTGGGTACTTGTAGCATAGGCCATTTTAAGTAGAAGGATTTTCATTGGCCAATTCGTTTTGGTAAACAGCATTGATTGGATAGAAGGGTATCAACGCAATGTTGTGCTTTGTGGTGTAGGTTGATCAAAGAAAAAAGACTCTTGAAAATTCTTGAGTTTATGGACTCAGTGGAAACCATATAGATGAAATAGCTGACCACCGCTGGATGCATAGCCATACTTTTGACTGGGATAACAAGAACATTATAGACAAGGAGACCAACACAATAACAAGAAAAATTAAAGAAATCATCCACTCCCTACAACACAGCAATCAAATCAACAGCATATCTTACAGTCTTCCAGAAATATGGCTTACAGCACTAGCAAAGGAAACACAACAAACACAACACAGCTATGGCACCAATTCTCAGGACATCTCGATCCCTGTCACCACAGATGTCCGGACTGAGAAGGAATAAAATAGCTATATCAGATCACGTCTAGTAGCCTGATGATAGGAGAAGCATCTCTCGAAACGTAGCTCATAAAAAGCATACGACTCATGTCATGATAAAAAAAGACTGTCGTTTTTGACCATGTGTGGCACTTAATTATTACTATTGCTAGTTCTAATAGTTTGATGAGGCTAAAATCGCCTGAATAAAACGCCCTAGGTAACCGTCTTAAATAAACTTCTCTCAATTTTTGTGGCAATCTTGCAGACAAACTGTGTTAAGGAGATCGAGCATTTTCCCTTCTTAGCTGCTCCACGATCATACTTTAACTGACAGGTTTTTAATGTCCCCTTTCTCATTTGATGTCACCCTGGTCAATCTGCAGTACCTAAAGTGAGCGATCCTTGCATTTCTTAGAAATCTTTGACTAAATTTCGGTTTCCACTCTTGACTTCTTTCTTGGGAAGCAAAATCTAACTTTCGAGAATATTGTGTCCATAATAAAAGATGTGTGTAAGTTTGAATGGACTCTTTGTTTTGGGTTTTCAGTAGAAGGTATTGTCATTTACTGGCAAGGTCATTTGTTTTTGCAAGGAACATTGAGCAGAAAGAATTTATTTCAACAAAGATTAACTACACAATTGGGACATAGGTATATCAAATGCATGGTCTAACGAGCGAATTGTGATTTGCACCATTTTCTTTTTAAATGAAGGCAAAAGATGTGTGATAGTATTTCTTGTACTTTATTGTAGGGAATTGACAGTTAGGTATAGTGTAGGATAGTATGGTATAGCTTGGTATAGGTTGTATTGTATTGTATTGTATGATGTAATTTAGCAAAGTGTAATACAGTACGGTATAGTATGTTATGGTACAATGCAGCATGGCATAGTATAGTATAGCTGAGCATTGCTTTGCACTGCATAGCGTAGTGAAGTATGATAAAATATTGGCATAGCATAGCGTAGTGAAGTATGATGAAATATGCCGTAGCATAGCATAGCATAGCATAGCATAGTGAAGTATGATGAAATATGCCATAGCATAGCGTAGTGAAGTATGATGAAATATGCCATAGCATAGCGTAGTGAAGTATGATGAAATATGCCTTAGCATAGCGTAGTGAAGTATGATGAAATATGCCATAGCATAGCGTAGTGAAGTATGATGAAATATGCCATAGCATAGCGTAGTGAAGTATGATGAAATATGGCATAGCATAGCATAGCATAGCATAGTGAAGTATGACGAAGTATGGGATAAGATGGCATAGTGAAGTGTGATAAAATATGGCATAGCATAGCGTAGTGAAGTAGGACGAAGTATGGCATAAGATGGCATAGTGAAGTGTGATAAAATATGGCATAGCATAGCGTAGTGAAGTATGATAAATTATTGCGTCTTGGACTACTGTTGAGCTCTGTAGTAGCTCCCGTATAGTATAGGCAGATCGCAACAAACAATTTTTTGTCGTCGATATCCCGCATGAGGCAATTAACTAAGGAATGTTTGCCTAATTAATTACCTTCATGATTGAGATCACGTTTTCTTTAGCTTTTGTGAACCAACAGAAATAATCTTGCTTTCGAGTATAAGAAACAACGATCACTGGATGTAACTATGGTCTGCTATCTTTCAAATGTAGCCATTACAGCTCGTATGGATTAATTCTGCTGAGACCAATCTCAGCAGTGTAGGCATACTGTCTTTTAATTAAAAAGCCCTGTGTGGCACTTTCATATAGACTATCTGTTGTATATTACTATAGTATATATAATTGTTGAATGATATGGCATGGCATGCTAAGATGTGGCTTAATTACGATAAATTTTTGCTATGCCTTCGTCATTTTATCCTGTATATCTTGATTATTTCTGGTTTTTTCTTCATTATCTTTTCTTTCAACATCATACCAAGGCCCCACTATTTTACAGATATATAATAGTTTACTTATTTTTTCTTTTGCATTTAACTTATATACATTATATACAACAAAGTCGTTGAAATAAGTGGTAAGAGAAGAGTAAAGGTGCTTGATAGAAATTTAGTTACCAAAAAGAACTACTTACCCATCGGATCTGATTCTGATGAACTGTAAATGGTGTTAATGTCATCCAGTGATGACACCGAGGATTTCTCAATTACCATCTCTTCGTTATTACATAGACTCCATACGCCATACTCGGATAATGAGTCATTGAAAGTGCTGCTATTACTGTTACTGTTACTACACGCCTCAGTTCCAATGTTGTAGAGATCCAATAGTTTATCGAAATGGTTATTATTATAGATTTCCTGAAGTTCTTCATTGCTCAAGGTGTTCCCGTCTGTTACTTGAGGTATCAACATGCTTTCTTTCATAACGCATGCCAAAGTTGACATCATTGTGGCTCTAGTATCCTTATAAACCAAGACTGGATACTCTTGTAGGTAGAAATCGATGCTGTCTGCTGCAGATAAGCAGTTGAGATTAAACTAAGTACAAAAAGTATTCTCAATGTCTCCTTTCCTGTCATAATAATGCGGAACTATAAATTCACTCATTTATGGCTACGTTGTTCCAGTTCATTAAACTTTGAAGTTTCCTCTTTTTGTAAAACCAATTTGAGATAATCTTCGGGACCAGTGATTTTGAAAGTAATTGTCTTCCTTACATTGTACTAAAAATAGGATCGCAACGATTGCTCCTGTAAGCGATTTTCATAAGCAACTGCTCAAAGCAACTAGCTATTGCGCGGAAACAATGTGGTGAGTACAAGGGATTAGAATTGACTTAACAAAGTGCAAGAATAGTAGCTTAGGCCTGAAAATGAGTACATAAAGAGACTAACATAATCTACCCTTCAAAAGTAATCAAATGTCAAGCAAAAATGCGGCATTTTATAAGAAATTGTAAGGGAAAACGCCGGTATAACCAACAAATTATACATTAACTTGAAGCACTCAAAGAACGTAAGGCAGTAGGATTATTCAAACAACAGGGGTTTTCCCAAGAATGATTTCCTTACTAGTTCATGACGCTATTGTCACCAAAGATGCTTAATGGGTGATCCCCTCAAGGACTTCCTCACTAGGACTATGAAGGTTTTAATACCAAAGACGTAACCCAAAATACAGGATTTGAACCAGATCACCCCCAAAATTTAATCAGTTCTAAATTAGCCCATTTCTGACATATCCCGAAAACTTCGTTGTATTCCATCCACAATTTTTTGAGTTATGTTAGGAACAGACGGACAGACCCACAGATAAACCAAGGCAAAATTATAACAAATTGAGGTGCCATTACTGAATGGTGTGCGAAAAAGTAAATTGCCCACGATAGCAAAATATGTGTTAAACTGGAGTGCTTATTTCAGGGTCATCCGTGTAGGGATCTGCCTCCGAATAATTGTTAAGTATCGACGTGCCCTTTTTGTGTATGACTCTATGGATTAATTAATTGCCTAATGCTGGAAACTGAATTTAGTTCAACGATCCCTTTGAAGGTTTACCATTTTTAGACCACGTGAGACCGTAACTTGAAGATACGAGAGTGCCCAATATTTCACACCGTTGTTTTAAAACTATGATTTTTTTTTATTCATTGCTTCTCGGTAGAGAACTATTGTTATACCCCAGGGTGCCCTCATTATGGCCTGACAGGAGGGGCAAGTTGGTTTGGGGGTCTTCCCAAATTCCTCCCAAATTCCTCCATTTGGAATAATAAAACTACTATTTCCGGGTATTTTGATATTTGCTGTCCTTTATGGACTGCCACTGGTTGACTGTTTTGCTGGGACTGCAAGAAATCAAAGCGCACCTGTGGCGAACTCACCGTCAAGTATTGCTCTTATGATACGACATTTGCTGTAACCTTGCTTTTGTAACTTCTGTTTTTATCAACTAAACAGTTTTTATCGAAGATTTACTAAATGCTTAGGTTTCTGAGCAACACCCACCTAAACTGTAAATTTTTTTTCTCGTGTAACATCTATAATACGAAATAGGGGCATGGCCCCTGCAACTATATTGGGTCATATCCACATCTGAAATTTGCCCCCACACCAGAAACACCCCACCAGCCGCCACTGCCGTTGATCCTGATGGGTTCTTCCAATGATAACATGACATATTCCACTCCATTAATGCCAATTGGTTCTCCTCATGATGGGATGATGGGCTGCACTCACAAAACAGTCAAATTTCCATTCAACCAAAAGCATTGTGGTACAATTGTAGCGTCACTAACAAGTTCACACTCAACCGATTTGGATAACTGCGTTTATTCCTTTTACAAAGGAATTAACCATGAGTTAACTAGAGTCAAGGCCTAAAGCAGGGACATGTGAATTTGACTTCATAGAAGTAACCTCCCTTGGACTGTTTTAAGAGAAATATGGAGCCATGTATGAAAGATATTTTCTGTCAAAAATTTCATGGCACTTAACCATTTGTGATTTTAATACAACTTGGGCAAAAAATAATCTTGATTCTATAAGTCACTTTTATTTCAGACGATGGCCTGAGATTCCTCCTTGTGGAACTCTAGACATTGTCATGCTGAGTAAAAATAAATTTGGATTAAATGTTCTTGACATCTCCTCTAAATTCACGCAATGCCAGGTCATTATGAGAAAAAAGTGGTAAAGTGCTATTGGTTCCGATATTAATTTTGTTTATGAAGACACTAAACCTAAAAATATTATCTATGATTCTTACACCAGTAGAAAAGAAGTTCTTCAAAATATCCGAAATCAAAAAGAAGATCATGTTACCAAATCACTTACATCACAAGGACTTATAATAAAAGCTTTGACTAAAGAATGCTTCAAAGAACACCTTAAAATCTGGCACAAAGCCCTTAATTCACTACCTCGAAACATATATAATTTCACATCACGTTATCTAAACAACACTTTGCCAACCTTGACAAACCTACAGTTATGGAATCAAATTGACAGCAGTATCAGATATTTAGCAAAGCTTTTTGTCTTTTATCCCGGCTGTGACGTAAAATGCACTTGATGGTGAGGAGGGCTGGTGCTAGAGACCAAAACATGACGTACCGATAATCTAAATTTTGTGTTTGAATCAAACACAATCACTCCTTTATCTGTCAGAAGGAAGTTGAACTTGCGACTCAATATAGACACAAGGAATCGTGTAAAAGAAATACCTGAGTCAACGTTGTTTTCATGTCCTACAACCAACCTTATCGTATCAGGAAGAGAAAGTAGAAACTTGTAATAATGGTTTCCCCGTGCTCTCTTGTTGGACATAACCATGCTGCATACAATAACACTTGGAGTACCAACCACAGCGTGGCACTAGAGACCAATAGAAGATGTACCAACAATCCGAGAAGAGCTCAAGTGCCGATGATTTCGAAAATATTGGCAACAGATGCTCTGCATTCCATTGCACAATCTCTTTTGGATTTATATATTCATTTTATTAAAAATTGATACTGAAAATTGGAGCCTTCACTTGTGAACTTGTGGGGTTGATAAAATACTCGAACTATTTGTAATATACTTTATCATAAATGAAGTCAATTATATAGTACTCGAAATAAAAGGTGTTAGTACACAAATCATCCAATATTACAATGAGATCCATGAAATTTTTTGGAAACAAAATATCTATGTCTAGGTATTTAATCGTATTTAGTGCCTTTCATATTCTAATTTAATGCGGTTGGATGACAGTTTTTCAACATAGTCTTCAAACTGCAATTTTCTATTTTTGGCAAGTCGAAGTGCCAACAATTTTTTTCCTTTTCTTACTTGGCTACCGACGCGGTGTCATTAGGAATTTGGGAGGAGCTGCCCCCATGACACTCCACAGTGCCATCCCTGGCAATGTAGAAGGAGGCTAGAAGAAAGGGGGAATCTGAATAGTATTGGATAAAGTTTGCTTTGTATTTTTCAAGTGTAAGATAGAATAATCTATAATGAATACATTTTGTTTAAATTTGCTTAGAGATGAACAGGACATTGACAAACAAGGGACAAATGAAAGTTATTCAATTATCATTTTTGAAACATTACTTCTTAATACATCATACCTTAAATTCGCATTATGTGGGCATTATTGTCTCTGATTCAAATTTTGATTAAATAAGCTGTCTATTAAATTATATTTAACCAAATCTAGTTCCATTTTATTGATTTTATAGATGTCAGATTAGCCTCACATTGAAGCAAATAATTTGATTCTTTTAAAGAGAGGTAACATAATCCATGCTGCCTTTAAAGCAAATATTTTAGGGGGGTGAGCGTGATATCAGGCAGTAGGGGCGTAAGTGTCTCATTCATCCTCAGGATGTTGTGAGCAATACATAATTATCTATTGTTATAGCTCTACAATACCCCCGGTGAACGTCTGGAGCTTTCTAGAGGAGGATCTTCATAGGGACTAGGATCTATAGACATGGGGCTTAACAGAAAAGAGTACAGGACAGAGACAAGGCTTTCAAGAAAAGGCCTTCATAGAGATGGATACTAAATCAAGACAGGGCCTTATACATAACGGGGCTTAATAGAGAGGGTTAGACAGCAGTGATGTGGCTTTACACGGAGGTAGCTTAGTGGAGGGGGCATTGAACAGCGAAGAGACTTTATAGATAAGAGGGCTTCATAGAGAGGGACACATAATTGAGAGTGGGCTTAATAGAGGAGAGTACAGGACAGAGACAAGGCTTTCAAGAAAAGGCCTTCATAGAGATGGATACTTAACCGAGACAGGGCCTTAAATATAACGGGGCTTAATAGAGAGGGTTAGACAGCAGTGACGGGACTATACACGGAGGTAGTTTAGTGGAGAGGGACACTGAACAAAGAGGAGTCCTTATAGATAAGGGGGCTTCATAGAGAGGGACATATAATTGAGAGTGGGCTTAATAGAGGAGAGTACAGGACAGAGACAAGGCTTTCAAGAAAAGGCCTTCATAGAGATGGATACT
>JANTCA010000114.1:0-12946 GCA_024741275.1 Chironex yamaguchii
CCGTTCTGGTTACGGGACTACTACACTCACTGAATTTTCATTCCGGAGGGAGGGAAATGTGTAGTGTCGTAATATCATGGTAGGAGTCTGGAACTAGTCTATGTATATTTTGCAATAATGTAAAACTGTTTCCTCGTGATTTTTATGATGTATTTCATCATTTGTAAGACAGTTGATTTTGGAGATTCTGAAACACAGACCTTCGTTTCTTGCTGCTTCTACTACACTATACATATTGTCTTATATTTTCTGCAATCTTTCAATACTGTTCTTTCAGGCTTAACTTGCATTTATTGGCACCAGGAAAAACAAATTTCTCGTAACTGAGTTTTCTTGAGAGATGAAACATATACTACCTTACTTCTAACTCTTCAATTACTGGATTGCCCATAACAGAGTCAAAATGAGCCTATAAATGTTTAACTACGGTAGTTTAAAAGATCTCCTAGCCATGCAATCGCCTTACTGCACCTCTATATGACATTACAATGGAGAAAGGAACAAAACAAAATCTTAATATGTTAACATTACAGTAACATTGATGCAAGAACACAGTGTCTTTAAATACTGTCAACACATTACGGAGTACGGTTTCAAACAGTAAAGGCACATTTCTTACCGCAATTATTTCAACCCCTCGGATTATTAATCTTTCACTCACCCCTCCCACCCCGCACCCAACCCAAATATTCTAATGCACCCAATAATTTGTCACTAGGGCATAACGTAGACGACTAGTCAAACATTACAAAGCAGGTCCCTTAAAAACCTACATTCTTGTCACTTTTCAAGATGGCCGTATAAAAATATTGCCTCAGTTATTACAATACAAACCACAAGCTGGATAACTGGCTGATTCTCCGCACATATATCACTGGGTCTAAATAACTCGATCCAATAAATTTGAAAGCAGAGGTCAAATGGAAGGCACGGATAATTAAAGACAACGGTCCCTTCCACTTTTACACTAACCTATTGCTCCATCTTTATTTTACGCAAGAGTGCCAAGGAAATAAACGAGTATACGCCGGATATATCTGGCGTAAGTTACATGGATTCCACACTGTCCTAACGATGGGATAAGGATCTCAGCATTGCTCAGAAAAAGCTTACTACTCATGACAAACGTAATCAAACCCATATTAATACAAAATTTGGCGATGACATTTACATCGTATGCTGCACACACCTAGAATATACGCTAATGAAATCTTGTATCATGTTATAGCTCCCAGGTTTAACCATGAAGCCTGATATGGATTTGACAAGGAATGCGTGCAGCGTGAATGGCGGGCAAAGTAGTTAATCCAATTCTCGTATTCAAAACGAGTACAAAACATGAGGTCGAAAAGAGCATAGCAACCATGAATTGCTAAAACAACAACTGAGCTCTTTCATGACATATCTGGCTCTTATCGGTCATAGGTCGTTTCCAAGCCTTGTGTGAAAAAGGACATGAAAATGAGGTACCTTGTTAGCCCACTTGTTGCAGGAAGGAAGCTGGCGATGTGACAGAGGTATATAATTTGACGTCTTATTGAGTTATTTGATACTAACGTACATGTAACCTGATGATAAAGGCCTAGACTCAGGGAAAAGTGGCCTCTGTAACTCTTCCTCTCTAACCCACAATTCTGTGAATCATTGTCTCTGCCATGAGTGCCCTTGGTCTCTTCGCGCCCTCAATTTGACTGAAGTTTGGTTGGTGCGCTGAGTGCTTGGTTTGGTTACTGTGCCATGCCGGCATTTGTGATTGCCTCTCCTTCATGAAGGAGAATTCAAAACATGGGTAAAAGAGATTGTCAAGGTTTTGTTCAATCTTGATTTATTAAAAGCAGCTAAAAGCTTAAGGTTTTTATAGCATATAGCATCCATAAATACTTTAGCCAATGGTTGAAACACCCTCTTAGAGTATGTTAAGTTAAAAAACTAAAATGAATTATTGTAAATACCGGTGTGTAGACATTTTTGTTAATCTACTGACTTTTTGAAGAGAAATGTTAGTGTAAACGTTAGTGTCAAGATTTTATGACACTTCAGTTTTAAAAAAGCGATTACTTGTTCCAATTACAATAGTGTAAATGTGTGAAAGCAGTCGTTTTTACTTGTTTATTGTCAAAAATTTCAAATGTTAACATTTTAATGGTTTTTTTGCCAGGGATATTTAGTTAATTGAAAATTATTCTAATTATTCTAAAATTATTCTTAAAAAAGTATTTTTCCATTTGCACTACCCTATAAGCAAGCATAAAAATTACAAATTTGTTAAACTAAATTTCAGCAATTTGATTTAACAAACATACACTTTATAATTTATGACCAAGTGTCCAAATACCAGTTTTGAAGTTATAAATGCATATTTAACAAATCAGAATTTCCGATAGTAATGAGATAGAAATAGTAATTGGAGAGAAAATTGTTGTTATTTGATGTATTGGAGCCATCATGCTCCATTATCGAAAAATGAAAGATCACATGAAAAGTTTGTGGTTTTTAATCTGGCAAAGGGATCTAATTACTAAGAGAAAAGCTTATGTTGATTAAATCCTATTAAATGTGGAGAGAAGATTTCAATTCCCTAATGTGTAACATCTCGTACATAAAGCAGTTAAATATGATTGAGCATTTCTTAACAATGCTAAAGTTTTTTAATTATGCCATCATATTTTTTATAATAGTTTTTAAAAACAAGACAACATTCTCTTGTGATGGTGAACACACATACTGAGGTGGCCAGTAGTAAAGCCAAGATAACTCATATCACACAAGTCGCAATAAAAAATCTGAACAGCACATTATTTCACAATCATGGGTTTCAGCTTGTGTTCTCTGAGGTTTTCTTCAGGATTGTGGCTGATAAAGATAGGCTCAACAACTGATATCTGTGAGCTGTTTTATACCATATCTGTAGATGCCTGATCCTTAAACAGGGTTATAATCTGAGTAGGTTACTTTGGTTCTTGCATAGTTTTATCACTGATTTTGAAACTCAAAAGTCTTTTGGGCCTCAAAAATGTCCTCTAGACCTAAAACTTCCTTGGCTTGGCAATGTTTCTATTCACATAGAAACACAGATTAAAAAAGCTGTAGTTAAGTGTTTCTCTGCTGTAAATCCAAGAATTGTTTTCACGACTAGGAAGATCTTGTCATCTGTTCACAAGGATTGTGTACCTTACTTGTACTTGTACTTGATGCCGTTTCGCCCATTATTGAGCATCGACAACTCGACTGGAAATGATCTACCACTGTCGTCTGTCCAAGGCCATGGTTCTGAGGTGATGGAGCCAGTACCTACCACACAAAAAAGCTTAGTAGTATATGAATTTTTGTACGGATGTGAAGCTCAGTGTGTAGGTCACACTTCTCAAAGATTGGGTGACAGGATCAAACAACATGTTCCAGCTACTGTATGCCAAGCATTAATTCCTCCTAGAGAACAATCATCTTGCGCTTGCAAAGCAAAAATGACTGCCAAAACATGTGATTCTGCCATAGGCCAACATTTACTAGAAATTCACAATGCACCAAAATGTATAAGGAGGAGAATTTTCAGATAATTGTACAGGTAGATCATCCTTTCATCTAAGTATATTGGAGTCTGTCTACAAGAGTTCATTTTTTCACTTGGACTCTTCCAATAATGTTTTGTTTCTCTTTCTTTGTTTCCTTTCTTGTTTATGATTGGCTAGTTTTGCTACATGTTTCGTATAAATAGGTTGCCTTATACATGTACTTTCCTTTCTGACGTTTCATACTATAAAGAGTGTGAGACAAAAAATGCTTTTAAGTATGATTTTAGTGCAATGTTGCAAATTTTCAAGGCGACTTTCATGTTTTGTACCACAAAAGGATTGTTCAAGTATTTCTAAATAATATTTGAAAATTGTAATGTTAGAAACGTAAAATTTGCTCAAACTAAATTGCTCATCTGTGAAACAAAGTTGCCTATAACTCATAGACAGAAGGAATTTACTGTTCCACAACTGTTTCACTAGTTTGTGCCCATTTACCAATTCTCTTACATGTACTGGTGTTTTCCACTCTGTAGTATACTGCTAATTGTTATCCCTCACACAACCATAGGTGGTGATGGTCAATTATTGATTCTAACCTGTATTAAAATTCATCATTATCATTTGTTATCTTATTCTGATTTGAAAACAGGTGCTTATACATCTTTAGAGAAACTGAGTACAATGTCTGTGTCCATACATATATAAACAACTATATATATGTCAAAGACTGAGTGTTGAGATCAGCAACATAACAATTGATAATATTGTTTCTCATAGTTTCTATAACCGCCCTTTGACTGGTTGGAAAACTGAGAGGAATGAATATGGCGACCAGTGAATTTGACCCTGTCATGAGAGATGCCTTACACAAAGATGTAAGTGTTTTAAGTATCCTGTTATATTTAATTTTACTTTACTTGTGATAAGTTAATTTTACTGTACTTGTGATAAGTTAATTTTACTGTACTTGTGATAATTTAATTTTACTGTACCTGTGATAATGTATAACTGTCATTTGCTTTCAAAAACACAAAGCAAAACTCAGTTAAAGATCTCTCATCTGGCATTGTTAAGGAAACAAACTGCATAAGAATAGTTCTCAAGATGACACACATATGCTGTTGTTTGGTTTTAATGTTGGCAGACTTTCAAATAAACCTAGGTGGGTTAACAACCTTGCTTTGCTCATAATTCTAAAAATTGTTGTCAGTATATAAAATTTAACCAGATATAAATTTTCACACTTTTGTTTCCTTTTATTTACCTTTTTCAGATGAATTCCCTTGAGATGATACAGAGAAGCTTTCATGACATCATACATAGCTTAGAGCAAGCTGAATCTGAGGTAATTAATGCCCATCATGTGTAAACATCATTTATTTTATTATGACATTAGACAATGCAAAACTCAGAATGAGACTGCATGAATAAAGCAAACCATCAAAAGCAAAAACAAGAAGACATCATATCACTAAATTTGTTCATCTTCTTAAAAGTCTTCAAGACAGACTAGCTGGAAAATATAGATATTCTCATTAACAGAGAAGGTGCCTAAGATTTACATGTGACAATGAACTTTTGCTGAAAGTAATGACATCCTGGGAAAGTATGAGATATCTAGATAAAAACAGAAAGGTGGGGCTGAAAATGAATATAAAAGACATCAAAGTGTTGTTTAGTAAGTTTTGTCAAAAATGAAATTCCGTTGTAATAGGCAACATAATAAAATATTGTTTAGAAATTTTTCTACTTGAGACATCTTACTGCCAAAAACAACAATATAGAACATCTACTTACTAAAAGAATAAACATAGGAATGCAAAACTTTTGAAATTTGGGAAAAAAATATTTACACAAGTAACATATTCATATGTCTAAAAAGAGTAGCATTTGTTCAAGGTATGTCCTCAGCCATGAGACATGGTGCAGAAACATGTGCCCCAACAAAAGCTCAAGAAAATGAGTTAAGAAGTACTGGGAAAACTGTCTAAAGAAGAATGCTTAAGACCACACTAAAGGTTCACAGAAAGCTTATCCCTGGATAATAAGCCAAAGCCAAGAATATAATGTAATTAAACCCTGAAGTGGCCAAGAGCTGGTAATGTTGGTAAGTGGTTGATGAATCTAACAGAATGCAACAGAAGCAAAACAAAACAAGTGCAACAGAAACAGACTAACCACAAAATGGGCATCTGACACCAAAGAATTTACCAAAAACTGAAAAAGAAATAGTCAGAAAGGAAACTCATAAAAGCTTTGCAGAGGTCTTCACCCAGCAGTAGGCTTAACCAAGGCTAACATGATGATAATAATAATGTACATTAGAATTCAACTGCTGGACAGGTCACTTATAATTGACCAATTAAACAGAAAATGGCAACATAAATGTTCAGTTTGTTATGAGGTAATATTACAATGATCTTATTCAAGATTTCATAATATCTGGCTTTGTTCAAGTAGTTTTTGTGAAAAGTGCTCAAAATTATTTTTTTTCTGTCTTTGCTGTTGTGTTACAGTCATTGTGCTATTGTAGTGGTGATTGTCACATCCCTATTGTGAAAAGTTACAATTAGCTTATTACTGCCTGTATGAATTACTTTTTCTGATCCCTAACTCTGGAACCTTCCAATACTTGGGTCTGCACTGTCTTACCTTTAACTTTATTTGTGATTTAATTCATAGGAGGAGATGTTATCTCTTCAAGAAGAAGCAAAGATTTTAAGATCAAAAAGTCAGGAAATGATTGTTCTTCTTAGGGTATGAAAAACTTTGAAATATTGTAGCTTCTTAGCAAAGATTTCCAAACATTATGGTTGTTAATGCAATGTCTGTTAACCTAACGCCTAGTATTACTTCTCTTGGGTGATAATGATATTTTCACCCTAGATGGGAGTAGCCAAATTTTATTCATCGGAGAGGAGCTTGAGTAACTGGTTACATTTGTTATCATTTACGTAAAGTGATGTGTGATCTACAAACATGAGACTGGGTTGTACCAGTAAAAAAACTCTTATGAGCATAGTTAGGTGAATTTACTTTCACTCTTATAAATACTGTACAATATTAGCTTGTACTGAAGACCAAAGAGGCATGCGAATTGCAACAAATATCTGATATCTAATTTTCAACTCTCTTACTTCCTTATAAATTCCTTAGTTGGAGATAATGTCTGACTTAGCATTTGGAAAAGTTAAAAATTTATAAATTTGGTGTACTTCTGCCATTGGTTGAAATCCCACATTCTTGACTTCCCATATAGCTGTAGAAGCAATGGTAGTTCGATTAATTATACTTCACCTGCTTTATTGTTCAGATTTTTGTTGAGTGACAAACAGCTTTACTTCTAAACTGGATACTTTTGCTTTACTTTTGCTTTAAAGGTTATGATGAAGATTAGAACAGAACTTGCTTATGCCAAACTAGATCTTGAAAAAGCTATCAAAAGGTCAGATCAGGTATGTTGTTATTTTCGGTTGAAAAAAGATGTGCAAAGCTCTACCACAGAGGATGGTGGGCAGACGTCATTACCTGTCCACTTAATTTCCAAAATTGGAATAGTATACATGGAAGGTAAACTAGAACATCATGGATACCTCACTGGTGTATAAATTATTTAGTCTAAATTCCAAGAAATGCCCTAATCAGAGTTACAGTATGGTCATATGCACTATTTTAATTACTCAAAAACAAGTTTTTATATAGTTAACGTGGTGAATCTTTGCTATACATATTATTTTCATACTTGTCACTCATCACAACATTTAATTAGTCACTAAATTTAGTGTATAGAACAGTGGTGGCCTGGTTTTTCCATCAGGGGGGACTGGCAAAGAATGATGCCCCTTCATAAGAAAAACCTTGTGAAGCTTAGCAGGAGATTATAAATTTTAACAACGTCAGGGATAGAAAAGCCAATTCCAATGTGGGCACAATTTGCTGATTAACAGATTTAAAATAGGGAGAAATTGATGTATCATTTCTGGCTACATTAGTTTCCATGATAAGAGATTTGGAAAAAGAATGCTTCTTGCTAAGGTTTGCTCTTCTGAAAACACTCCCTGATTCCACTGAACACTCTATCCATTACAACATGCAATGAATCATGCTTTCAATGAACCTATGGTGTCAAAGCTGGGTCATCCCTGGCCTGCTTGCCAGCTTTCCTCTTTCGATTTCTTATTCTTATTAGCTTCCATGATACTTCTGTTGGATCATAATCTTTCTCGACCTTATTAATGGCATTCTCCGACTCAGTATTTGGTGCCCCTTTGAAAATTTTCTGGCCATCACTGGTATAGAACTGTAGAATTAACTTATTGCAATAACTAAAGTCTCGAAACTATTATTATGCATCAAAATAAAACTTGGACAATGCTTGCACTTGTCTCCAATTCATTACTAGGTGGATAAAGCCAAGCGTAGAGTTAAATGGCTGGAGAACAGATTGTCTCGAGTGCTGCTTAAATGTAAAGATTTAAGTGATTGTGGAGAAGAGGTTTGTGTTTTCTGAAACTGAATAAGGTCTCTTATGGGGGGATATCAGTTGATTCTAAGTTGCCATACATGTACAAAAATTTGTCACTATGATGTGAAATCATGACATGCCTGTAATATAGTTACTATGGCATAAACAAAAATCAATGTAATATTGGAATGTATCATTCTACAATTTCCACATGATGTTGGTATTCTGACTGGTATAAACTGATTCTTGTTTGCTAACAATCCAAACTAGATCCTTGATTCTGAATCACATTGAAATATTTGTTAACATTGTGGTATATGGATCTTAAAATTTTATTCCACGATATTCTCAATCATTATAAAAGTTTGATATTAAATAATAAAGAGATCAAGTAACAAAAGAAAAAAGTTATCTGTACTTGATTTATTCACGTTCTTTGTAAATACTTGTTGTTCTTGTAGTAATAATTAGCCACTGTGATACAACTCTTTATACATATTATAAAACTTTTACTATTGAAATTAATATGAGTAGAATCAACATAACTGTCATTTATGGCTATAAATGGTAAAAGTGTGTTTGTATCATCAAAGAATCTTATGAAGCAGATTAAAGATACAGGACTATTATTTTTGGTGTAAATCAAAGAGGAGAAGTGAAGTGCTTGGCGGTCTGAGTGCTTGATCTTATAGTTGCGAATCATTGGTTGAATCCGCTTACATACATGCTTCCGAATATGCATGAGGGTCACTTATCACAGAATTCCATGTAGACAAAATTATGGAAGTACAGTGTAACCTGCCTATGACGGTTATCCAGGGGACTGATCAATCTTGGCCATTATAGAATGGTGGCCGTTCTGTGCAAGTAAGGTATGAAAGGGGGAAATTGTTGATAATCTTAGTTTTGGATTTGTTGATTAACAGAATATCCGCAAAATGGTAATGAGGCTTTTTAAACAATGCTTTTAGTAGCAAACTTGTAAAGCTACAAAGATGGAAAACAGTCAGTATATTTCTCTGCCTTATAACACGTCCTTTGGCAGCAACAAGTTTGGCGATTGCATCCTCCGCCATGGAAACATACCCTTGTATGTCAGTGAATCCGTGTTCTAGTGCAAAGACGGCCAACTGATTTGCAGTTGGATACCGCAGCTTCCAGTGTAATACGTAATCTATGAAGTGGATTGACTTGTTGTTTCAAGTGTCACTGGTGAATTTAATCAAATAACTGAGCGTTATACATAGGAAAATATTAACTTTATTCGAATGAAAGTGGCCACTGACCGCTTTAGAGAGGTGACCTTACTATAACAGGTTTATATATGTAGACAAATTTGATGTCTTCATGAGCAGATTTTTTATTAGGAAATAAAAAATACAATTTTTATTTATCTTCAATGTGGACTTATGTTTTCCTTCTTTTATCCATGCCTTTTAAGCATATACGCCATTGGACCAGCCAAGAACCTTTCGCAAGGTATATCAGTAAACCATATCAAGTAATCAGGGAAGAACTATCCCGTACTTGTTATGCTGTTGACAAGACAAAGATGGCTGATGCCATTGCTGCCAAGAGAAGTGTTGAGAAGAAAACAGCGAAGGCACTGGGCACGAACAAAGTCTCAAATAAACTGGAATCTCTTAAGCTTGTAGACTCCAAGTAAGTCAGTGTTGGCTCTAGGCAAGTCGACTGTTACACCCTTCGGCATATCCGTTGTTTGTTTTCTTCTTTGGCTTTATGTGTTTCCAAAAGATTTTTCGATTTGTCTCTCAAAGAATGTTTTGTGTTCGATAATACTTGAACGGTATCCACTTTCTTCATTAGGCGTATTGACAGTAAACATGATTTGAGTCCATCAAATGGAAGTATGACCATTCAAGGTATATTGTTTTTATGGCTTTTATGTCGACATGCGGATTTTGGTCTGCTATCTTTGACACCATTTTCTACATGTTATAATGTTAGCGATGCCATATTACTTGATTTTCTGCTTTTATTGCCATTTTAACATGGATTTCATGACAATGCGAGAACAACCCAATAAGCTATGGACATTTTCTTCGTTTTCCGTCCTCTTTCTAAGTACTTGCCAGATGAAATTCACGTAATAAACGACAGAAAATCTTTTCCGTAAATGGGAAAAACAACTACACATTCAAACTACACCCTCATCATTTACTTTTTTATTGCATGAAAACGTTCAGGATCATACTTGATAATTATCATAACGACGATGATGACGTGATCATTATCGTTAATGTTAGCCAATCTTTCGACTTTTACTTCATTTAATATCTTTCTATTTATCGCATTGTCAACCCTATGCAATATTGTTTTATTATAGCACCTGATTTTCAACCTTCAGACATATAACTATATTAAGTAAAAAATCTCTTTGGTTGTGTGTATAGACGATGAAGTCATTTTATCGAAATATGTCATACAGACTGTGGAGAGTTGTCATGTTGTTTAGTATCTTTTTTACAGTAACAACGTTAGCGGATCCACTCGAGCATGTAACAAAATCTGGAACAGTTTTATCGTCTTATATTTTGTGTTGTCGATGATAACTTACTTGACTATTTTCGTGTTAAAGGCAACAAAGCACCAAACCACCCTGAATATCTTGTAGCTTTGGCACCAAAGATTTGTACGTTAAGCATGTTAACATTTTTGCCCTTCGTTATAATGTCCGTAATAGGGATAGCAGGTGGAATACGAATTCTTGCCCTAACTATAAATACTAAGGCAATAACTGATAAATTAGAAGTGGTATGTAACTGTATTATTTTGTGATTTGCATTCTTTAAATGTAATAATTACTGAAGATGGTTAAAAGAATCCTAAAGACAG
Source organism: Chironex yamaguchii (assembly GCA_024741275.1). Lineage (NCBI taxonomy): Eukaryota > Metazoa > Cnidaria > Cubozoa > Chirodropida > Chirodropidae > Chironex > Chironex yamaguchii. Next base: position 10,837 of record JANTCA010000114.1, read on the forward strand.
TTTTAAGTGCCATTGAAGTATTTAAATGTAGCCTGGTTGAGCAAATTTTAAGTTTTGAAAGTAGTATTTTATAAGTACCATTTCTTTGGTGCTTCTAGGAAATGCAAAGCAGAAGAAAGTATCAAATGTTGTCGGAAACATGCAACTTGATCAGCACCTTTTACATGAAGAGAAAAGCAATATACATCAGGATGCTGTTGACAAATATTGGGAATCGGAACATCATCGGTTTGAAACGTCGAATTTCATGAGGCAAATAGATCCGATTTCCTGGCATGCGTTGCCAATCTGTTACCATGATTCTTTCCTAGAACAGAGTAAGTACGGCCAGTGGGTCAATTTGTTAGGAAAAAGATCGCTATTATGTGATGATTGTGATTAATTGTGAAGTGGTCCTTGGATGTGCCGTGTCTGTTATAAATGTATATCCCAACAAACGTAAGACTATGATTGGACGTAAATGACTAAAGATCTTTAGCATTGATATGAAGTTGTAGCTTAATATCAGTAAAAGGGAGATTTGCCTCCAATTATGCTTCGGTTGTGTATCATAAAGACTGTGTTAATACTTTGTACTTGAAACAGTCACCTTAAATCTGCATGAATTCCAAAATGCTACGCATAATACGTTTTCGAGACTTTTTAACTCTGTGACTTACGAGGCCTTACTGTTAATGATGGTCTTGGTGAAAAAAGTTTCCCTTGGCTTTTTCTAGCCAGACACAGATACTATCATAGCCATTCATATCTTCCTTCCGATATTTTTCCTTTCATTGTAGAATTTTTATTTACCTTTCCGATTATTATGTAATTTAAGTCGCTATCGTTTGTCATAAGTATTGTCTAGTTACCAGCATCTATCTTAGCACTAGGACTGTCACAACTCCAATCTTCCTTAACTTCCATTCTTTATTTGGGCAATATGCAATAATTTAATGCCTTAGGACTAGGATACAGTTAAGTAGAGACGAAGGGTGTAAATTTGCCACTCTCGTAGGAAAAACTTTACTAGCCCACAATGTTATCTGGAAGCATGTAAGCATGTATTATCTTTATCCATGTTATAATTCCTATTAAGGCATTGTAATTTGCAGATTAGTAGTTTGGATTGTTTTCCACGCCTAATGACAGTCAAGTTCCTACTTTAACACATTATTCCTTTTCATTATGGCCCTGTATTTAACAGCAAACACGGTAAATGAAGGAAATTATATTCAGTGAATGTTTTTGATTTAGACCCGTCCACACGTATCCGGATATTTTTGAAAACGCAACTTTTTATCCGTTTTCAAGAAGATTTGTGTCCACATGTATCCGCGAATACGGCGTTTTCGAAAAGTTCCACTTTATGGAGAGCGTTTTCAAAAAGTTGCCTTTTCGGTGACCGAAAACACGGGATACGTGTGGACGAAAGCCGAAAACAGATAAAAAGTTGCGTTTTCAAAAAAATCCGGATACGTGTGGACGTGGTCTTTTATGATTGTACGGGTGTTTCGAGACCCTCATTCTTTTGTTTAATGTTTTACAGTAAATTCTGATGTTTTATCTTGTCAGGGGATCCGCCCCTACTAGAAATTCCCATCAGTGAAAGGTCCAGTATCAAGGATATTGTTGAATTTCAGGTACGAATTATCATTATCATCTTGTTCTTGTTCATTTACAACATTTGCTCGTCTCCCACTCGTAAAAACGCTGTTAAATCCTCGGTTTCATCTCAATTACACCAAGTTTGCAAAGGTATAACAATTGATAAATGTAGATAATTGTAGTATACTATTTTGTAGTATAATGTAGTCCACCGTATTGCAGTTCAGTATCGTTATTGTGTAGTGTAGTCTTCTGTTGTCTAATGTACTGAAGTGCAGTGTTTTGTGGCGTGGTGTAGTTTACTACAGCGAAGGGTTGTCTAGTGTGCTGTTGTGTAGCGTAGTGCAGTGCAGTATTATATAGGTCAGTGCTGTGTAGTGTAATGTAGTGTATTACAATGTAGTGTAGTACAATGTAGTGGAGTGGAGTGCAATGTAGTGGAGTGCAATGTAGTATAGTATAGTACAGTACAGTACAGTACAGTGCAGTACAGTACAGTACAGTACAGTACAGTACAGTACAG
>JANTCA010000116.1:0-12944 GCA_024741275.1 Chironex yamaguchii
TCCTACTATCCCCAACTCTGCTAGCACTTTCCATTTCTTGCGCTTGCTTATTCCAATATCGTTCTTTATCCGCACGAACACTAGCACGTATATCATGCGCTAGCTGTGCTGCCACCTCTCTCTGCCCATGTACTCGGGCCAGTTTTCGTTGATCTGAGAGTTGAATTGTTTCACCAGAAATCCAGTCATTTGCCTGCTTGCTCGTAAGACCCAAAACTTCTGTGGCAACTTCCAAAATACCAGATTTGATCCCTTCCCAGTGTTCTTCAATGGTGGCAGTGCTCATATTGGGAAGATTTTCATTGGTGAGTCTCTAGGGATGGGCCTTGGTGAGTCTGTATTGGTGTCCATTGGTAAACCTGTACTGACTGCCATTGGGGAGTCTGTAATGAGGACCATTGGTGAGTATGTTATGATCGCCATTGGCGAGTATGTATTGGTGGCCATCGGTGAGCATGTAATGACCCCATTGGTGAGTCGGTAATGATGGCCTTGGTAAATCTGTAATGACTGCCACTGGTCACTATGTAATGACCATTTGTGAGTATGTAATGACTGCCAGTGGTCACTCTGTAATGACTGCCACTGGTCACTATGTAATGACCATTTGTGAATCTGTAATGACTGCCAGTGGTCACTCTGTAATGATGACCATCGGAGACTATGTAATGATGGCCATCGGAGACCATGTAATGATGGCCATCGGAGACCATGTAATGATGGCCATCGGAGACCGTGTAATGATGGCCATCGGAGACCATGTAATGATGGCTATCGGTGAGTTTCTAATGGCCACCGTTGCTGAGTCTAGTGATGACCATTGCTGAATCTGTAATGATTGCCTTAGGTGAGTCTGTAATTATGGTCATTGGTGAGTCTGTATTGGTGTCCATTGGTAAACCTGTAATGACTGCCATCTGGTAGTCTGTAATGATGATCATTAGGTAGTCTGTAATGATGGCCATTGGCGACCATGTAAGGATGGCCATTGGTTAGTCTTATGATGGCCATTAGTAAGCCGGTAATGACTGCCATTGGTGAGTCTGTAATGATGACCATTGATGAGGATGTAATGATTGCCATCGGTGAGCATGTAATGATGGCCATTGGTGATCTTTAGTGATGGTCATTGGTGAGTCTGATGGTGGCCATTGGTGAGGCTGTATTGGTGTCCATTGGTAAGCCTGTAATAACTGCCATTGGGGAGTCTGTAATGATGACCATTAAGTAGTCTGTAATGATGGCCATTGGTGACCATGGAATGGTGGCCATCGGTGAGTCTGATGATGGCCATTGCTAAGCCTGTAATGACTGCCATTGGTTAGTCTGTAATGATGACCATTGATGAGGATGTAATGATGGCAATCACTGAGCATGTAATGATGGTCATTGGCAAGTCTGTTGTGTTGGCCATCGGTGAGAATTTAATGATGGCCATTGGTGAGTCTGTAATCGTGGCCATTAATGAGGATGTAATGATGGTCATTAGTGAGCATGTAATGATGACTTAATCAGTAATGAGTGAGTGACGATGTCTAATTCGGTTTTCATTTAAAACCTCTTTGGGTAAGGGTGGCGTTGATTTTGCAAAGTGTGCGGTGAGTTGAAAGAAAGTCAAGTGAAACACGCGTGTTTATGAAAGGCCATTTAGGCAGCCACGTTATAAAATATATCAATACACGCTAAAATTGGTACAAAATTGATTGTGTTACAAAATACGTATTACTAGGACATATAAAGTAACTTTAACTTCTATCGGTATTTCTGTGAAACTGTGATCGGGAGAGTATTTTTGACATCTGAATGGAAAATAACGACAAGGTCGGGAAACTATGATATCCAACAACGACTAGTTATTGTCTTCTTCTAGACAGATGCAAGAGAGAAATACTTGAGCAGTTTAAAAAGAATAAAACCTGTTCTCCAATACTTCAGTCCTGCAATATTTCATTCTCAAAGATAACTGTCATTGTTAGGACCTCGAAAATCGGGTAGATATCAGTGGAGTCATTACTACTGATATCCTCCGTTTGCTTTGACATAGTCCGATAATGGGACCCTGGACCTTACTATGCTTAAGTTACTTGGCCTAGCCTTAGCAGAAGGAAAATTTATCGATATATGAGTACTTCAATGTAGAAATGTTATTGAAACCACCCGCTGTCTTGCACAATGCTTGCTTCTATAGGCCAAATTTTTGGCTTAGAGCCATTTTGTGTACATGCCACAAAACAGCCGCCAATTTAAAGCAAACTTTGCTATAATGTGGCTCGTGAGAGGTTTAGGTTGGGGTAGCGTCCATTGGAGTATAGTATTTTTGTGTCAATATACGTCCTGAAGCGGCTATGATGTTGACAGTACTTAAAGTATTTGGCGTCTATGGGGGTGGGATATTGCTTTAGAGAGAGCTACTTTTATTTGTGATGGGGACGAACACTCTTATATACCAGGTGCTAAGGAGGGTGATTGCAGGAACCTAGGCGGTTATCGATAAAATAACAGTAGTGACTGAGCAAAGATCTTATTGTCGATTTCGCATCTAATATGAATTTTTTGTCAAATAGGACACGTGAATAAGACCTACTCACAGCAGGCTTTTACTGTAAAAAAGTCGAGATTCTGTTCGATCTTATGTTATCGATCCCTTCAGTAAAGTATCACGTCTTATTATGAACAGTTTTATCGTCACGAAGGACCCAATAGACATTAGTCCATTTATCGTTAATAGCTGCAGTTGCAATAATCTGCTGAACATGAAGAACAGTCGTTGTATAACACCTGAGGTCCGCTGTCGCCGTGTGGGTAGCCTTTTCGTAGTGTTGTGGGCACCAGGACCATATTCAGAAGTCCGAAATTCGATAGCATAACTTATCCCTTGTAGTCGCTAATGTTTGGTTATTTTGAAAAATTCTAAATGTTGTAGTACAATACAAAAAATGTTTGGTACCAAAATGGCCCCGTCTATAAGTTAAAAATAGCGGTATTAGAAAAATATGAAAATTCTTATTTACATTTCAATTCTCAAGCAGATAACCTGTCAAGAGTACTATTATGTGCTAGGCTTAATCTACACCTTAGGTGTCTTTTAAGGCATATCACAAGCATCACGGTGTTATGCCCTAGGCATTGATTATGCTACTCCTTAGGTATCAGAAGCGTCAAAGTACAAGACATCCACCCTCTTCGTGTTTCACAAGAAGCGACATACGTGAAAATGTCTTTTGGCATCGTTTGCAGCTGTATTTCTTGACATCAGAATGAGTTTGCATATGAGCTCGGAGATTCGAACGATCGGCGAACGCTCTTTGGCATAGGGAACAACGGTATGGCTTTTCCCCTGTGTGCGTACGAATGTGACCCTGCAGGAGCCATGGCCGACTGAACGCTTTGCCGCAAATCGAACACTTGCAAGGCAGAGTATGTGTCCGAATATGCATTTTTAAAGCGCCTAAGGAAACATAGACTTTCTCGCAAAACTTACAAGTAAACACCCGAGGTTGATGACCAGGTCTTATTGCACTTGATGGCGTCTCCGTTTGCTCAACCTCCTTTTCAAATGCTAGTGATTTAGCAAGGACTAACTTGTAATCGGGGCTTCGGTTACCTGAATTTTGACCCTCGCGGTCTGAATTATGACGAGAGTCTGTTTTTTTCCTCTTACGTGGAGTTTCCCGATTCTCAGCATCCATGTTGCTCGTTATTGAGTTATTATTGTCTATTTTTGATGCTTCATAGCTCTCAAATTTGCTCGCCTTTTCATGGCACTTAATCATGTCGTTCTCGAAGTCAACGTCCTCAATCTTTGTCTTTCCTTCGGATGGCTCTTCCTTTTTAGTGCTGCATCGTTTTCGATCGGGCTCGGCAACTGAATGATCATAAGCGCGAGATATGTGATGATAAATGGGATAGCGAGTGTACCATAAGTCAGGGTGATAGCCATGGGGTCCGTATGGAACACGTGGCATACCTTGTGAATATTGGCAGCAGTATTGTAAGCTTTCGGGGTGGCCATTGTAGTGGCGAAAGTCCGGAAGGTGAAATTCTGTATTCTTTGTACAGTGATCATGTTGAACGGGTTCCTCAAATCCTAAAACGAAGATAAAATGAGAGAATAAGAAGTTGCCATAGGGTACTAAGTATCGAAAATTTGCGAAGTAACTACTCTACTTTAGTGCAAACCTACCTGTTTACACCTATCACATCTAAACTGTAAATTTTGAAAAGTTGAGAAATTTTGAGCTCGTTTTAGCTTTTTTAAAGCAAGAATCAAAACAACTACATAGCATACGAAGTAGCAAGCAGCTTGTTGTACGTAGAGCTTAGTACAACCAGATATCCATTTAACTTAAATTTTATGCTTGCTGTGTCAAAATGAAAGCTTGAAGCTGACTCTGAAATTGGCAGGAAACACAAATTTTAATTCTGAGACTGGATAAGAAAGATATAAGCAAATTCGAAGTCTTGCTGTGTTTTGTTTAATGACATTCACGATACGTCTGATGGTTTGTTGCCCTCGGAAAGTGCTAACTTATGACTTGACGAGTTTAATAAAGGCCGATAGCAAGAAAATTTGCCCCATAGTAGCTTCAGATGATTTTACGTTTCTGCATAATGCAGATTAACTATTTCGGGGCGTGGTGGTTGAACGTTTTATAATATAGAGCCACCACGATACCTAAGCAAACACCTGAAATGTCATGAAACAAGAATGTATATCAGGTTGTGCTGATATGGGTTTAAGTTGGCTTTCGACTTGTATTAAGTGTCAAGGGGTCAGGTAATGAAATTCGGCTCATTAACCCAACGAATACAGCATCTGCCGGATAGCAGAGGACACTTGGGTGGGAATTCTCCCTAGTCCCAGGTCAATTTCTGTGTTTCTGTGCCCGCAAACACGCTATAAAACACCATAGACACATAATAACTTGCTTTTGCAAATACTGATGTAAATAAGGTAATATTTAATTTAATTTCTCACTTAGTAATTTAGAAATATGTAGACACGACTTTTATTGACGTCTTTTATCCCCACTTCAAACAGAATGGAGCATTACTGATAAATGAAGGATTCTTTACTAATATAAAGTGGACACCAGAAGAGTATTGTAATGTATAAGAGCCAGGATGGTCTATGGACTTAGTGTTTGTCATCAACCGTCCAGTTTGGCTGTTTTTAAACTGCAGACGCGCAGATTGCTAATGCTTACTAAAATTACTTAAAAGATTTACGATGATAGAATGAATCTCGATCAAGCTGACAGACACGAATTGATTCACGTAATTTTATTGTTTATTTCTTTGTAATTAACCTCTGTGCAAGTTAGAAAGAATCGTTTCAGTAAATATAAAATCAGATTGCAGGTTCAGGAAGCTCAGGCAAGGTTGCTTATGTGCATAGAAATCAATTCGCAAACGGGCGCAAGTATTTTGCCTCTTAAGATACAAGTGAAAGCGTTCCTTGGTCTCATATTTCATCGCTAGGGTTAAATTAATCGTTTTTACCGCATACTGTGTACTAGCGGTGAACTTTATATGCCACACTTTACAGAAGTATAATCCCCGTTTTCCCGATAAGTGCTCGTATTTTCCAAATAATAAAATTGCTTTTGCAGCTGCCCTTTTTGAGGCGTCGTAGAAGAAACCTTAAAGTCATAATTACAAATTTACAGCTGTTGTTATATTTTCAAGAAATGTCGTAAGCCCTCTCAGCGAATACATAAGAAGGGGCCTTACTAAAGGCAACGTGAAACAGTATTTAGTGTTGACATCCTACACTCTAATTTTATTGTTATTTTGCGCAATTGCCTTAGGTATCGAAGAGAGTTTTCTATCTCAGGTTTAGATAAAGTCATATCTGGAGATTAGTAAACATCCAGAGTGATTTTTGAGATAAAAACGAAACTAGAGTTGCGAAATTTGAAATGAGATGAACAGGTGCGTAAGGTAAGTGATCAACATCGTAGCAATAACCGACAAAATTTGATTCAAACATGGGTACAGAAAGAAGAAGAACAGTCATAGATTTTACAAAATTGGTGAAGTTTGATGGAAAGGATTGTATTCATGAATTTCGTGTTAGCAACACCTGTTGACTTAGCACAAAGCGTTCGCACCTCAGTATCATCAAGAGATGGTAGAAATAGAAACGCACATACATTGAGATATAGCGATACTGCCGCTATTTAAAGGGCTAATCATCAACCTGTAACTTCATAAAGCCGTGTGCGAAGACAAGCGTAACCCCTTAATTTACTTGATGATTACGACATAAACTTTCCGCATGATGTTTAGCAAATTCGGCTCAATCTTCAGATACTTGTAATCATAATCGACTCCTGCAGCTGATGTCCGAGTTTAACAAAGAAATTTACAGGACCTGTTACAATGTACAGTTCAATGAGTTTTAGCAACAGCAGTTAAACAAGTGCAGAGAGTTTAATGAAAGTTTTTAATGGCGATTAATAGCTTACTTACCCTCCTCGAGCGTTACTTTATCAGGTACATTCGCCTCATCTGATTGCTTGCGCACTGTTTTCTTGATAAGGAAGGATTTAGGCATGATTTTGCAAAACGACTGAACATTGAAGTGTTCGTATGGTAAGAGACGTCCTGAACGAACACAACCAGTGTTTTTTACCAGGTAGATTCTGGTGACGAAGTAAGACTATGCAGAGAATACTGAGATTTATCACTGCACACAATACGACTTGTTTTGCATCAACGGGCACAGTTAACTGACCAAATTTCTCCCGATTAACGACGTATGCTACTGTGAAGTTTAGCTTGGTGAAGATGTATTCCCCTTAAACGTGTTTAATCGTTGAGTGATGGACAAAATCGCAGGTGAATTATGACGCACCAGACGTTGCTCACATTTAATATTGCTCTCTTATTTCATATTTGTGATAGTTTAATATTTATACAGTCGTAATGTAAAGGAATGCCCCCGTCGTATATCGTTTTTTCTTCCACAACTGTGTGGAGAATAGACCTCTCTTGTTCAGCTACCGGTATTGTTTAATGCAGTAGGGATAAAATACTGACTATTTCAAAAACCCAGACCAGCTTAACTGGTTGTCTTGCAAAAAGGGATGAAAGAAGCATTCATGCACTTGTCAGCCCGATGTTGAGTACTTGGGTACTAGTCGCGGTAAGTGTGAAGTGTGAGGTATCAGAAAAGGTTCAGCAAGTTGATTGCTAAGTTAACTTAGTCGTGTTATGATGAGTTCTCTAATTATCTTGTTGCTACCTTAGTTTGTACAAATCGTATTCACCTGACTTTATCAATGAATTATATAGGCGGTAATACTTCGCCAAGCATAAGAACTACAAAATGCATTTTGGAAATAAACAGGCATGGCTTTTAACCGCGAATAAGTAGTTTACATAGAAATAATTTGAAAATAAGACCCGGATATCATTAACTTCGTTTTGCTGTTTCCTGAACAATTACTGATTTACTGTTGTTATTTGTCTATGTGTAGGGTTTTTGTTTTCTTTTGCGATGCGTTGTAAATTTAAGTGAACATTAAAATTCCTTATTTGACATAGAATGTACCGCGTGGCGTACGATTATCAACATATCAATTTCATGTCAGGTCTTCCTTTGGGCTCCATCTTCGACGTGAGTTTTCAAACGGTACAAGAATTTATCTGTTTAAACGCCCATGCACACTGGCAGTCAAAACACAGTAATTATACCGAGTGCGTAGTGGCGTAGCTTTAGTACTTTTTCAACATTTGGGGCTTCATATTTTCAAACCTGTACCGATTTGCACTTGCTTGTCCGTTTTGCTTGTGACCGGGGACGCGAACAATTTGTCTAGTGTTATTCTGGCTAATTAATGCACGATTATTCAACAGCACACACTCGGCGCGCTTTCCAACTGTCGTTAGTGTCCTCTGTACATTTCGGAGAGGGAGGACGTAGTTCACACTAGTCCCAGCATAATGACGCATAGTGGAGCATCTCTGGCAAGAAAAGAACATTTATATTGTGCCAGGCCGCAAATTATCATGTAACCGAGAGAACTGTCAAGCGGCAGGTATACTTCAAGAGCATGCAATGAAATGAAACGAGAACCATTGACTTCTAAGTTCCTAGACTGTCTTGTCTGCCAAGTTTTAACATCATGAAACGTGAATGAATGAAATACCTTCAAAGGCCGAGAAACTAGATTTCCGTATTTTTGATAAATTCCGCTATATGGTGTTCCGGATTTTCCTCAGCATGTCATTTTAATTCAACCGTGTTTAGGTTAGACTTTTGAAATCGATCAAAGATAATATGAGTATAATAGCCTGTAGCAGGTGACTTGGTGGTTTTTCTTTGTTTAAGCCACAAAAATTTACATGCCTATAGACTAGAATGAAATTCACCTGTGTGCGTTGTTTGCTGAGAACTCACCGGCGTGATTTGATAGCTGTGAAGGAATAACAAGTGTCTTTCACTCTGCAGACAATTTCCGCTGGTTTTACGAAGGGGAACACTAAGGATTATGACACAGGCTTGTTAATGAAACACGGTGGTTTGTTCGTCGATGGCCCATTTATTTATTTTTTTGTGTGCCGGACGAGGTTTAGGCTAGTGGGAGTGTTTAAAAGTAGACTAATGTACGTCGCTAAGCTGGAGATTGTCTATAAAGTTGTTCTTATTTGAAGGGCACCGAGCTGTTCACTGGTAAGCTCTTAATAATTATAGGAGTCGTTGAGGTTTGGATGGTGACTGACGTAGGGCAAGTCCATCGACGACCTCGGCAAAGGTATAAATGACCTGATCTCCAAAACCTGAATGTTTCAAGAATTTCAGTGAGCGATTTATTATCAGATAAAGTTTTCTTTAAAGAGTTAAACTATCATGCCTCTCCAAACAGCATTTATGACAAGAAATTTTAGTGATCGTAAACAGCGCCTTGTTACGGTTGAAGCAACAAAAAGCTAATAACATTCTTTTTTCGCTGCTCGTTGAAGGTTGACATGACGCCTTCAAACAAAAAGAGGTATTGTCACGAAGCAATATGACCACAGTTATGATAGTTTGCATAAAGAGTGAAAAACACGCAATTGTTTCAGTGCCACTCACGAAGCGAAAGATTAAAGCTTAAGACACGGAATTCAGTGTTGTAGGCGAGAAAGGGGTGAGGTTTAGAAACTTTTTTGTACTTTTTGAGATTTTATTTCGATTACACACTACTAAACTTGAACTCGTCCACTTAACTCGTAGTTTATACCGCGTCACTTTCAGAATGTAAACTTTTCTTGAGTCCAGTCCCACTGTCATTCTCAGTCCGCTAATCCCACCTCGGTTTCGGCCAGAATGTAAATTCCAGTGTCATTTTAGTCTGAGCCCGGATCCGCACAACCATCCGTATACCTAAGCCCAATAGAAGTCCTACCTTCATTAAGTCCATTTCAGTATCCATTTTTTGCCACGATGCGACATGCTTTCGTGTTAGGATTCGTACTGTCAGACTGATTATTTTGAAACAATGTTTTGCATACGGACAACATCCCATATACACCTCATGTTTTTTTTTTTGCACGGCTTATCATGTTTGACTGACCATCCACATTTCGGATATTGCACGTCACTCACTCGTAACATTATTGCTTCCTAAAAGCACTGTAACAAGTTTATTTCAGCTAAACATAATGCTTTCTTAAAACAATGTCACGAGCCATAAAACAGTTAGCATAACTTTTTTAAGGGAATTTGGTATTATGAATTGAGATTGAAATGTTGCCAGGTTGTATATTTTCACTAGAAATACCATTGAAATCTAGTCAGTAACTGGACAGTGTACTGTAATCCTCGAAGTACTGATCGCATCTTAATGCTTTGTTGATTATCACCTGGTAGATCATAACGGATTGATATTTTAGAAGCTTAAAAGGACATTGATATCTTCGTAAGTACGTTGTTAGTATTATGACATTGCTATCTTTGTGCATCATATTTTGTAATCTTTATTTCGTTGGAGACACTCCCTTGACTCTTGAATTAATACGGGCTTCCAAAACTTCAAATACCGTAGCTATGTGCACCTCATTTGCCTTCTAAGAAGCAATTGATAAACTCAAGGTTACATTTTTACATTCGTAGGATGTTCCATGGGCTAGTGATATACTGATCACGCATTTAATGTGTATATCAGATCCTTCGTACATCGCAAGTACCTACATGAACGAGTTTTATGGTTTTATGTTTGTCGTATGTATGCTGACGTTTTTATACTAAGTTGCGTGGACTAAGTAATACTAAGTATTGGATATTGAGAAGTTTTGATGTGCATGTCAGCAAGGCATGCACGGAAACAAAAGAAGGAAAGAAGGAAAGAAAAACAATTAAAGAAAGAAAGAAAGACAAAGGAAAAAACAGAGAATATACAAAAAGTAGTAATCCGTCAGACTGACGAGAAACAGACGGACCAAAGTCACTAAGACTCCCAATGACACATGGAATGACAGAAAGCGAGTTATTTTCTGTTTCCCTTGAGTGAACATGAAAAGCGAATTGTGCATTTTCGGCGTTGAGTGTTGTTTTAAGTGTCCCCTTTGACAAGTCCTAGCTTCCTTTCCGTTGATTATAGGCAAGCGATCAGTCTGCAAACATATTACGGTTCAAAAGGAGCAGTCAGTGCGATTCAGTCCTTGCGTTTCCAGCTGCACTTGTCTCTATGCTGAAGTCATGAATTATTCAATAAGGGCTAGATCAATATTTACGGCTAGTTTGTAGAGTGATTGATTAATTATTTAAGTGATATCAGTCTGTTCCGTCTGTAAAGTGTGCTGCATACAGAGAATTACATCATATTTTTCCTTGTTACTATTTATGCTTTGAAAGTTGTGGAATTTAAACACAGGTGTTAGCTATGATGTCGTGTGGATTACTTAATTGTAGTAAACTATCACATACATTAGAGCTGATTTTTAAATATGCAGTGGATTTAATTACACACGATGTCGTTTTATTAGTTGGTTTCGGAGTGACGTGATTTGGCCGGTAGCAGCTGGGGTAACAAATGGTGGGGATTGGAGAATAGGGTAGGGCGCAAAGCGATTGTCAATTATGATCAAGGCATAATAACGCATTGTAGAGGTTGAAGATCGAAACAGTATTATGAAAGGTATTAATGGGGTATACTATGTTAATTTTTCATGCTAATTATGAGTTATTACCTTTTGTTGAGATACTTTACCTGCATCTTTGTTGCTACTTTGTTGTGGTGGTGGTTGTTAAAGCCCTATCTGGCAACAGTTGTACTATAGCTTGATGATACGTTGGATAAGCTATTTAGAATATTGGCAGTGTAAAGTATGTTGATGGTGGTGGAGGTATTGGTAGGGCTTTTGCTAAGAGGAAGTGCTTGTCGTTCATTCGTTCGTGCGTTCGCTCTTCCGATTGTCACGAATGTCGGCTTGTTCGCTAAGACCATAAACTTCCATTGATTGCCTCCCGTAGAGATGATAATAGAATCACCTTGGTTTCAGTTAAGACCTTTGAAGCCCTGGTTAGAAACCTTTGCAACAACTGGTGGTGGGAGTGCTTCGGGTGTTTTTAAGCACTAACATTTCCGCTTTAAGAGATCAGCGTTTCATATATTTTCGAGTTAGTGCCCGTAAACGACAAGGCGCACGCCCATTAGTTCCTTGCATTTTCGGCTCTCAGCACTCGTTCATAGGTCCTGTTTTCTTCCGCCCTTTACCATTTTCTTCTCCACTTTATTTGGAGCCCTCCTCGATTAATAGACCGATTATCGTTGCTTCGTCCATACCTATCTATCCCCATTTCAGACTTGAAGGCTGCACCTTGTTGCCAAGGAGGTTCATTACACGTCATTTGTCACAAGTCGTAGACAATTCTTCTCATTCTTTATCCTGCCTCAAGCAACACCCACTCGATCGCAGCATTGCGTGACTCTACGTATAACCTTTTATTAGCTGATACGTTTATCTTTCTTGGGGGAAATAGGTTATATGGAGGCCAACCAACTACAAATAGGTCTCTTTCGTCAAAGTTACTAACTACCTTTTTTTGTGAGAAAATACTTACGTGAGGGACTTACCCCCCTGAATTTCATAATATAGCGTGTTCTGTGACCCATCAAGTTAAGTCAGTGTTGTGGTGTGCAAGAAAACGTAAAGTGGTGACGCTACCGACCTTTTTATTCAAGTTGCTGGCCTTCTTATAACCTAGTCCGTGTAAAATTCCTATCTTTTCATTATCAAAAAGAGACGCAACTAAGCGAAGTCGTAGCTTTGTTATCAGTTGGTTCCATTAAGATTTATTTACCTTGAAAGTGAAACTTTGTTTTTGTTTACCATTTGAATGTTCCTCGGAGAAACGAGTGACCATGAGTGATGGTGCAGACAAGTTAAAGATGCCCTTTATGACAGGACAATTGGCAAAGAATGGGTACCCAAATCATCCTCCAGATGATGGAGGTCTGCATTTAAATCTTCGTGGTCATTTCTTCGAAGAAAGAGCATCATGATTATTCAATAGTAATTCAAGCATTATCATCAAACACGCTGGGTAAGGTAATGATTCGAAGAGAAATTACATAGAGGAAGTAGCCTGCTCGGTGTTAATACTTATAATTCTCTCCCTGTTTGCTCTCTTTCTCTTTTCCCCCATCGCTCTCCATAATACTTTTGGAAACTATGATACATTGCAGTGCAATACTGTACATCGCTGTACTGTAACGTACATTGAAGTATACAATACTAAATTAAACGATTCCATACTATTTTACTCTAGTATAAAATACTGTTATACTGCACTATACTACACTACACTATACTACACTATACTATTCTATACTATACTATACAATACTGTACTATACTATACTATACTATACTATGCTATACTATACTATACTATACTATACTACACTACACTACACTATACTATACTATACTATACTATACTATACTATACT
>JANTCA010000118.1:0-33872 GCA_024741275.1 Chironex yamaguchii
ATTTTTGAGGCCCAAAAGACTTTTCGGCTTCAAAATCAGTGATCTTTTCTCGAAGAATTCTAGAAACAACATCCTCTGGATATCCGTTTTCAAGGAGAATAGGTTTTATTTTCCCTAGTTCCGAGTTTAATTTAGATTTTGAACAGATACAAAGTTCTCTATGGGCAAGTGTTCGGATGAGGTTGATTTTCCTCTTTTTTGCACAAAAAGAATCCCAACCAATGTATTGACCAGTAAAAGTAGCTTTTCGGTAAACTGTTGTCAGCAATAGTGTCAGTTTTTTCCAACAAAACATCAAGAAAAGGTAATAAACAGTCTTGTTCTTAGGTTACCATGTACATATACTTTCCTTTCTGACCGTTTCATACTCGGAAAAGTATCAGACGAAAAAAGCAGCTTTTAAGTATATTTTTCGCGCAATGTCGCAAATTTTCAAGGCGAATTTCAATATTTATAAATTCAGCACACAAGATTGGAGTTTGAGATTTTGAGTTTGATGACTGTTAACTCAATTACCCTCGGCTCCCGCGGTAACTGTTATGCTTATGCTAGATATGAAAGCCAAAAACTATTTTAGTCCTGATGAATACAGCGCTCTATAAAAGGATTGAAGAACATGGTAAAACATGAGACATATCAAGAAGACTAATGATTACATTGGTATGAAATTTGTACTAATGTCTCCTTTTACGTTTTGTAAACTAATATTTTTTCAAAGCTTACATTTGGTCGCTTTTCGAATTACATAATAAAACTTTCAGATTGCACCCAGACGCCTATTATTAGCTTAATCAAAATCTATTCGTTTGTGCCAAGCTTGCTAGTTTAACAATGACTACTACATGTTTTAAAAACAATATCATAATGTTTTTTTGATGTTAAAACTGTTAATCACTGTTGCTAGTTAAGTCAAATGAGCGTCATGTTTTAGCTGTAACATTTTACCGTTTGGTAGATGTGTTGTTAACTTACATCTTGTTGACGTAACTTTGAAACCTTCCCTGGCCGCTTGGTGGCTTTACGGAAGTGCTTAGGAAGATTTTTATGAGTTAATGTGCACTGAAATTGGTCCTCTAATTATTGAGCAGCTAAGATAAATTGTTTCATTAAGCGCCAGCTTGACTATTGAGGACTAAAGTCTCTTCTGAGAAGTGACAATTTCAACAGCAACTGTATGATTTCAGCATGAATACAAATCAATTTTTAGGCCTTGTGTAGCTGACAATAGTTTTGGCGCAT
Organism: Chironex yamaguchii; assembly: GCA_024741275.1. Lineage (NCBI taxonomy): Eukaryota > Metazoa > Cnidaria > Cubozoa > Chirodropida > Chirodropidae > Chironex > Chironex yamaguchii. The sequence goes on from JANTCA010000118.1 coordinate 1,240, forward strand.
TTAATTTCTATCTCGGTCCATCTGGTTGAATTCTGGCTCACAGATGGATCGCGGTTCTAATTAAGCAATAAATAATTTAGTCGACAGAAGACGGTTATGAAAGGCTCAGAAATTAAGCTATTATTCTGAAAAATGCAAAGCTACACAGAACCCACAGTAAAGTCTATTAACCTTCCCTTGGTATATGACGATCGTGTTGGGTTTTGATGACTATTTCTGTTGTCAATGAAATTTATTGTGAGCAAGTTCGCAGAATTGACTTAACACCTGTTTTACTGCACAAGTATTTCCAAAGAGAATTCCGTTGTTTTACAGTGGAAATTGACTTCGCTATTTGAAATTGCATTCTACAATGGCACTTAACGGGCTAGAATGAAGACAGTGAATTGAAAACTTCGGTTTTCGTGGAATCGATGTTCCTTCTCCGATACTACTGGAGCTTGGAAACGACCTAAACGTTCTGTTATCCCATTGGAGCATAACCCAAGATATAGGCTTATCGGCGTAGCTGTTAGCCACAAAGAAGAATCCGATCAAATTCAAATATTCTGCTGCGATCTCAAGTAAAACTTGAATTAGAAAAGGTAAGTTGAAGCATTTTTTGTATTAATTTTTGCCAAGTTGTGTCATAGACCTTATTTTCAACTACGTTCTATGCTGAGGAACGGCTCATTTGATGTGATGGCCCATATTCAGCTGAAAAAGTTTGAGTATAATGATATCGCAGACCAATTCATGGTTAGATTTGCAGGTGTTTGCACTTGAATTTTTTCCAGCAAGTTATTTAAGTGAAGAAGGCAAACAAGTAAGTAACGACCTTAAAAATTGTATCATTCGATTTTTAAACCCTCAACTATCGTAAAAATTATAGCATTGACATTGACAATGTTTTTTGCATTAGAAATGTAATTATACAAAACAGTATTCGATAATAGGGCAATTATTTCAGACACCATCACCTTTGTCGTTGTTTCATATTTGCAACAGTTTTTGTTTTTCTTTCCTTTCCTTTCTAGGCAGATTACAATTTTATCTTCATGTCCTAGGTGTTTAAAGTTTTGTTTACTCGTTAGCCAAGTCGTTAGGCAAAGAAATCAACGTTATAAGTCAACAGTATCAGAAACCGAGGGCCTTCGAATAATTGTTTCCTGACGCTTATTTTCATCATGTCCTTTTACTTAAAATTTATACCTTAAACGTTTTATTTTCTCGTTTTTGAAATATTCAGCTTGCACGAGTCACGTCTTACAACGAAAATTTACCTTATCTTAAAAGATAAGTCTTTCAGTGAACACCTTTGAGTCATTTGCATGACCAATTTGAGATAATTGGTCAACGATTGAGTTGAAAAGTTTGGATGTTATGCTTTTTCGACGATTTAATAACCGAAGACAAGCTTGCTTTTAAAGGGGTAAATTTTATGAGATAAATACGTTAGAGCGTTTAAATTGATCAATAGCATAAAATAATGTATGAATTGGACTTCATTTGGTCACTTTAATTCTGTCTGTCGCTATTACGAAGGCCGCTGGGAAAAATCCGAGAGGAATAAATGGCTGCTTGGCTACTAGAGGAGGAATGTTGCTTACCAATTAGAAGAATTGGTTTCATTATTTCCGAAATAACAGTGTCCAAGGAAGAAATGATATCCGCTGAGAAGTTTTACTATTTTGTTTTATAATAACGTAAAGATCCTTACTCAGAACTCAAGAATTATTTTCAGTTTAATGTCTAATTCCAATCTCATCGTCGATCGTTTGATTTATATCACTTTTTAAATGATACGTTAGAGACACGTTCAATAGCAAAACTAAAAAGTGATTTAACATAGGAAAAGAATTTGACATAACGATAGTTTGTACGTGAACAGAGACTAATTTAGGATCAATTCTTGCAGGCTACAGAAAATCATTCGTAAAACGTATAAGTAATAACTAGCCCAATTTGTGTAGCAAACATTTTATAATTTAGCAAGTGACTATGCTTGTCTTTCAGAGGAATATCTGAAGTAATTTTTGCGAGATGTGATGAAACATAAACAATAACTTTAGGTAATTATCGACCTGGAACTAGTTTAGTGGCCAAGTCCATGACTTAATATTCGTATACAGATAGTTATCGAAGCATCCATTTTACTTGTGAATTGTCTCCGATAGATAAGTTGCTGATACAATGGGCTTGCCATCAGACTTCTATCAGCATTACAAACTTTTTAAAAGTATCGGTTTCTTTTTGCTTTTCCGTTTATCTGGAGTTACTGAGTATAGTTTTTGATAAATATATGTGCTTTAGTATTGATAAGAAATGCAAATCAAGTATTTGGTCTCCATGTCCTGTCTTGAATTTAGTCAAATGATTCGCTGTTTCATTTCTAAGAAGTACGTCTCTTATAAGCTGTTTAATTTTCTTGAAGCATCAACTTGGCAAAGAATATAGGTACCATATAATTTTTATACTTTAGAAAAATGTCCTGCTTGGCCAATTTTTGTCTACGGAAAAGTTTTGCCACTTTACTATCATGGCAGAAATTTAAATTTGACAATTTACATGATGAGTATTGATACTTCGGCAGTGCTGCTAGAAGTTTCAATCGAAAATAAAGATTTATTAGCTATATTACAAAATAAGTTAGTAGAGTACAGAAGTACTTGAAAGTCATACACTATAATGTAACGCCGTGGAGTAAGTGTATAATAAACTGATGTATACAATTTGTGACTCCACTACCCTTTCATAGAAGAGAACGATCCATCCGCAAATTTGTGTCCTACAAGACCTTAAAAATGCAGCGGAATCGAGTACAACTTTACATAAACTGCAACGTAGAAAATAATATCACAGCTTTAGTGCACCTTTCTTTTTTCTTAATAGTTGCGATGGTTAAACTCCAAGGACAAGACTTTACTTGCTGACAAGAAGATGTACATGTATCAACCAAATAAGATCTTTGAACTAAAATACGAGATTTAGTAATATGCTACTAAAATATGAGATTTAGTAATATGCTACTAAAACATGAGATTTAGTAATATGCTACTAAAATATGAGATTTAGTAATATGCTACTTATACTGCGTTGATTTTTATTTTAAGGTTTTCTTCAATGTCCATTGTGGAACCTCATAAGCCGTGGTCGGCAGCAAAAATCAGGCTTTGTTATTTTGAATATGTTTTAAATGTGCAACCGAGTTGTAAATCTAATCTTACAGACATTTTTGAAAAAAACACTGCTAAGATTGATCTGCGCCATTGCGTCCTCTAAATAAGGCACTGCCCAACAATTGTTATCTACTTGCAAACATCTCTTGACATTTAGCAGTTATTAACCTCTTCAAAACGTTGAAAACTGAATACCTTGACATTTTGTCTCTGATCCCCTTATAAATGACTTAAAATACTCTTAGTAATTTTTTTCTTTTTCGGGAAAGAACATTTAGTTTGTCTTTGTTGTACTTGATATTGCCAATGTTAATCCGTGACCCTCAGCGGTGGTGGCCTGGAACTTTTGGTCAGCGGGAGCTTTAGGGAATTGGAGGTCCTTCTTCAGTAAAACATAGTTGGCAAGCTTGCTATGGAAAAAATAGTGTCGAGAGGATGTTGTTTTTAAAATGTTTGAAGAAAACATAACTGATTTTTCAGTCCAAAAAAGCTTTGGGCCTCAAAAATGTTTTGCATACTTAAAAAGTATTTGGCTAGGTAATGTTTCTATCCGAATAGAAACACAGATTAAAAAAGCTGTAGTTAAGTGTTTCTCTGCTGTAAATCCAAGAATTGTTTTCACGAATAGGAAGATCTTGCCATCCATTCATAAGGATTGTGTACCTACCACACAAAAAAGCTTAGTAGCATATGAATTTTTGTGCTGATGTGAAGTTCGGTGTGTATATCGCACTTCTTTAAGATTTGGTGACAGCATCAAGCAACATGTTCCAATCAGTGTACGTCAAGCATCGATTCCTCCTAGAGAACAGTCATCTCGCCCACGCAAAGTTAAAATGATTGCCAAAACATGCGATTCTGCCATAGGCCAACATTAAAAAGAAAATTCAGAATTCGCCAAAATGTATAAAGACGAGAAATTTCGGATAATTGGCACAGCTAGATTGCCCTTTCACCTAAGCGTCTTGGAGCCTGTCTACATTGAAAAAAGAAAACCAGTACTCTGTAGGCAGAAAGAGTTCGTTTTTTCACTTGGACTCTTCCAATAATGCCTTTTGTTTATTTTCTCTTTGTCTTTTCCAACTTTTTTATGATTGGCTAATTTTGATACATGTGTCTATATATCTATAATTCGTTTTCTGAAGATTCATACTCTGAAGAGTGCCAGACGAAAAAAGCTTTAATTATGTTTTTAGCGCAATGTCGCAAATTTTCAAGGGGATTAACAACAATATGTAACAAGTAAGGCCTTACGACTAACTACGTATAAAAATCAAGCTATTGTTATTAACAAGCTTGTCTTATCTCTGTCTTTAACAAATTCAAAGTGATATAAATGTTTTCTTAGTTTTAAGGAGGATGGTTCATTTCGAACATTCAAAAGTGACGTCTTTGAGAAAAATCGAGGAAAATAACAGCTTCATCATCAAAATTCTGTCGTTTGTATTCATTAAGATGAACCCTTTTAAGGGTTACTGAAAGCAGCTACAAAAAACTATCTAATGTGACAGATTTTAACAAAATGTTATAAAGAAGCTTTTAAAAGTTCTTTTGAGGCTTTTAGGAACAACTTATAAATCCTAACTTGTCGGGATTAACTTGATTAGGAGTACATTCTTTCAACTCATGATTCGCTTCCTATACTTAAGAAAAGAGCCCCTGTATGTCATGAAAACAGCACCCTTAGAAACCTTAACCTGGCATACTGTGCTGAATTATAGTAGGATAGTATAGCGCGACCAAACTCCTTCTAGTTTTTGGAACCCCTTCTATTCTTTGACGCCCTTCTAAAAATCCGCTGGGGAACCAAGGCCCCCCTGGCCTCCACGACCCCCTTGTGCCCCCTGCCAGGCCGTCACCGATCTTCTGTGCTCTTAATTGTCTAAATGAGGAAAAGGTAAACTCGGAACGTCCACGTAAAAGTCCAAAACATTTTCTTCAAGCATTCAGCACATAGCATGGGTCAAACTTCAGAACCACCAAATCTTTCAAGTGTTCTTTTTGCAAGTGTGATCAATCACCTATAACCTAAACTTCAATTTAAAGTAACACCGCCAAGAACATTTTTAGTTTTATTGTTTGTTATACGAATAAAGATCTTGCAATGAAGTCTAGTCTCTCTTACTGCACTATATCTATTATCGTAGACTGCTGTCTTTACTTAATGCGCACGTTTCTTCATTATATCGTTTCTGGCTACAACGTTTACCCTAAACAGGCTTGACTCACAAGACGTCATGTCTCTGTTTAAAATTTCATGCCTTCTACCAAAGAATCTTCGTAGAACACTATTATGCATGTTGATCTTTCCGCCTTTCTCGGCCCATCAGTGATAACTGTTGATGAATTGCTTTCAACCTTCTTCTATCTTTATACAATAAATATTTTTACATTTTGAAACTAGCTGTCGATTTTGAGTCAAATCTGTACAATAATTCTCTACAAAAACAGCACAAGATGTGAAGGAGTATTAAAATCAACATAAAAAAGTTAAATTAGTTAGCTAATCTATCAATAAGCACTCCTGGAATATTTGGTTAATCGTCTTCTGATCTTGTTAAATGATTTGAAACACGACATCCATACAAATTATTATATTAACAAGAAAGTAACAAACATTGTATTAAGAACTACTTTTACGTATTTAGCCCAAGAATTAAAGAATAAACAAATCCAGAAGTTATTAAGTATAATATCAGATCATTGTGATATAGTATGATTGTTGCTTGTCTTTACTTTGTTTCACTTACAATGCATAGGGATTGTAGCCAGATTCAAATACCTGTAAATAGGAACTTGTAATTACATGATAATGCTATAACGAAATAAATGAAGTTTACACTAGTGCCAATGCTAGCTTTAATAAGCGAAGATTGGCATTTACAGTAATTGCTCATCAAACAGGCGCCAATAAAGTGACTAGGTCAATTTTAATTTCATCTCTAGTTTCCTGTCACAGAACAGTTAAATAAAACGGAGTACACACAAGTCTTTTATGTTTGATAAAACTTCATACCATGCAACTTAAATGTCTCATATTACAGTATATTATATCTTCCTTCTATTCTGTCACATGACTAAGGATGGAAAATTGGATAATTCTCTTCTCCAAAAGTATGGCTAAGTTACAAATATTACACTTCGTATAACTTGACACTATGGCTCAAGGATCTCTAAGCAATCAAATTTTCTCTAGAAAAGAAATTTAAGTTAAACTTCAGCCTCCATTTGACTGAATATTCTCAAGTGCCAGAAATATGCCAGAATAACTTGCTATAAATACGAAAATGGATTGGCAAACGCCACAAAAATTAAAATAGTATCCCCAATTCGTCGCAAATGTGCCCTGTTATGCAATAATTTTAAACGTCTGGTAACTATGCCACTGATGAAAAATGAACATTCAAAATTCAGCTTGGGACCAATAATTTTTTGTGTTCATAAAGTCAGAAGTTAGTCGCGAAAACATACGTCTGGAAACGCTGATCATTTTTCTCACTTAAACTTCTATAAATCTTTTGTATAAACTATTTGCGATGTTCATTGTTATGTATCGCTGATGAAGAACTTTTTGCTACGAAAATGTCGGCATAGGTTTGCATCAGTCTCAGAATGTTTACATAGACTTTAATAAAAACTGTCTATGAAATTTCCCTCAGTGACAGAACCAGCTGTTCTCTTCAAACATTGTCTTTACTTGTCTGACCGTGTGAGGCGTGGGATGAAATTATTCCGTGTATGAAAATGTCTTACATCATGAAAAGTTAAAGTCGGGAGAAAAGCCAAGTTTATACTCAACAAAGCCACCAATCCTTCTTAAATCCTAAGGTTGTCACTAGCGTCAAGTGAACTTTAGACAGCAAAGGAACTTGCTTACAGAGATCTCATATCTTAAGCATCTTTAATCTTAAGACTTGCAAAGTTCTTATGTTTACCGACCAGCCTTGTGATAAAACTAACAGCTGTTTCTTTTGTAAGCCAAACATAAAATATTTGAAAATTGAGTGTTAAAGGTAAACTTTTGATGTAAATCATGGCTAGGTCAAATAACGAGAACAAAAATTTGGAGAAGTAAATTGTAAAGAAGGCCCAATATACTCTTAAGTCGCCTTCACTTTTAATTCACAAATCTTGCATTTTGCTTGTGGGTAGTTAGTACTCGGTTAAATATTGTCAGTGTAAATTGGCTTCCTTTAAAACACATGTTAAATTTTGCTATAATGATAACTAGAATGTTAGTACGTTTCTATTTAAAAATATGGCTAACAAAACATTAGATGTACGCATTATATTTTGCTGACGTGTTTAAGCCAACGTACATCAGAGCGAGACCAACATTAAAACACCTGCTTTGATACTATATATGCACTTTTATTCAGGATCAAGAATGAATGAGATTAACACATTGTGTTGGTATGATAACTGTGAGGATAAAGTGTTTGTTAACTATCTTCTTGCTGCACATTTATAACGAGCATGCGACATAGTGTAGTGGTACCTGTTTTGTGTTGCGTGTAATATTTGTAGTAAATACGAGTTCTGAAAGCGGTTCTCGTAAAACTACCAAAACTAAATTTACTTTTACAGATGGACATCGTGTTACTTTTATGTTGATTCTGCTTTCTAATGCGACATTTTAAGTGTAAATTTGTTCGATCACATCAGCACTCCGGACTCCTTTTGAAAATTTAAGTTACGACCAAATTAGGGAAGACTCTGGATAGGTATCTGAGAGAAATGTCGATGGGGTGTTTCTGGTTACAAAATCGAATTGTAAGTCTTGCCTCGTGCGATGCTAATATTTTGTCCAAAATTTTAAACTTTAACTGCCTCCCCAACGATTTTGAAAGTTAATCAGAATTGGCTTGTGCCTATGGCTGATTTTTTGAAGTGTTAGTTATTAGCTAGTGTTTCAAGGGAGCATAATCAATTTCTACCACAAAACAGCAGCACTTCGGACCATTGTAACTTAAACTAAAAATAGTAAGAATTAACTGCCTCTTGCTCTCAAATTAGATACTAAGAGAATTTTTTACAAATTTGTTTTCCGAATATTAATGATGAACGCAGAAAATCATAAAATCTGCAGCTTTGACTCGATAGAATTAATTGATTAAACCGTTTGTGTGTGTTTTTTTTTCAAGTAACCTCTTCTAAATCCAAAATATTTATTCCGTATTTCAAGTACTTTTGTACTCTAAAGGCTTTGGTCTTCTGTTTTCAGTGTGTAACTAAAATTTTTAGCTCACGAATGCACAAATAAAGTCGCCATTAAAACTTACTAAAACTTAGCCAACAAAAGTGTGTAAAGTAATCGAAAATCAAAAGTTGCAAGTTTAAAAACGTGAGTTAAATCACGCATCGTTTGATTATACATAGAGTTAGTTAAAATCGATCTTCGTAATAATTTGTAATATGCAATAGCGTTAATTTTGATCTGAGTCGAACTCCAATCGCTTCTTTCCTTAAGTAAAACGAATACTTCACATACTCAGGAAGCCTATACCGAGTTATCCTGAGGTCACTATAAGTAAGATTTTAATCCACCTTGTGCTTGTTGGAAGTGTTAGACTAAAATTGAATGTTACTAAGTCTTGTGAAACGATTGATGAGCAATGGATGAAAGAGAAAGCATAATAATTCATAGAAATTACTTTTATTATTACTGACCGTTATCCGTAGATTTTCTGTTTAATATGTTTACTCTAACTAAAAGTAAGCGCCCAGTTCAAATATGTTGTACTTATTACAAATTACTACTACCAATTCAGTGTTGTTCTATTTTAAACAATTAGTAAGTAGATTTCGGATCTGAAGACTACAGCAAATATCGTTGATAAAGAGCAAACTCCTGACACGACTCACTATTCAACATGACGGTCGTAAATTCCAGTCAAAAAACTAAAAGTGCCTTCCACTTTAAAGCAGCTACATTAAATTTTATTCTAAGTGGCGTTTGTTTCTTGATCAGTTGTATTTAATGCGTGACATCCTAACTGTAACCATTGAATCATCAAGACCTTTACCAGAAATGAACAAGAAAGTACCTTACGTTGACACGTAAACAGTCAACTCTGAGTTCATTTTCTAGCATCTAGTATGATTCATAATACAATATCGCTGCAATAACACATTTATCTGGCAATGACGAAGGCTTAAGTTAAAATACAATGAAATGAATGAACTTACTTCTTACCTATCGTTAATTTTTGCTCGTGACACCAAGGACTTGAAATGTCTATCAGCAACCTTTGTGTTGGAATGGTAGAAAGGTCTGAGTGTTGACTTTTGAGTCTGAAGGTTGCAATTTTGGTTTGCTGGTGCCTATTAGCTATTACATATCACAGTTGGTGTCATCATAATTACTTTCATCATTTGTTACATAGTTAATTTGAGAAATGTTAATCGTACCAAGAAATCGTAGCCAAGTAATATACAGTAAGTTTATGTTGGCAGAAAACAATATTGCTGCTATCAAAGTAGATGGTTCATTTCAAAGCTTATTACGTCTTTACGTTTAATAATGTTTTAAGCTGTCGTTACTTACTAGAATAGACAAACATTTGCAGAATTGGCATCCATTGAATGTAAAGATGAAATTCCCGTCAATCTTCGGTACATATTTCCTTTTCATACTATAATTATATCTTATTTTTTTAGAAATCAGCACAATTTGTTCTCCACCTGCTTACGTAAGGACCAGCCAATTTTAAGAGACCGTGCATGTACATTCCAGGAGCATTAACAACAGAACATGGATAAAATGAAAACTAAAGTTTTCCTTTGGACTGCACCACGATGTGTTTCCACTGCCTTCGAGCGATCAATCATGGAATTACCAAGCACAAAAGTATTCCACGAGCCATTTTCTGCTCCCTATTATTTTGGTCCTGAAATGATAAGCAAGAGATACGCGGAAAAAGACCCTGATCCAGAGGCCACGTTTAGTAATATTCATGAGATGCTTCAAAGTGATTATGAAGGAAAAGATGTTATTTTTGTCAAAGATATGGCATATTATGTAGAGAACCACCACGAAGATTTCCTCGGGAAAGAATATGCTGGTTTTCAACACACATTTCTGGTTAGGAAACCAAGAAAGGCTATTCCCTCACTTTACAAGAGCTCGATTGATGTTCAGTCGACAGGCTTTGACTATTTTGACCCTGACGAAGCAGGATACAAGCAATTGTTTGATTTATTCAACTTCATTTCTTTAAAATTTGGGTACAAGCCAATTGTTGTTGATGCAGATGATCTCCTTGATGATCCTGAGGGAATCATGAGAAGTTACTGCAGCAAAACTGGCCTTCCTTTTGACGTAAGCATGTTAAAGTGGGATCCAGTCCCAATACCAGAATGGAGAATTTGGAATGGATGGCACGATGCTGTGGAGAAGAGCACTGGTTTTAGAAAACGTGAACCACAGAAAGGGAAAAAGGATAATGTGGACGTATCAGAACTACCATTAGAGGTTCAAAAAAGTATAGAGAGCAGCATGAAATTTTACGAAGACCTAACTAGACACAGCATAGAAGCAGTTCATAATCACTGATCACTTTATTGTCAGGAATGTCAAATGTTATCCCTGTATGGCTCATTTAATCAGCAATTTATCAGTGATGAATCTATAAACTTTTAATCAATCTTGAACATATTTAAGCTTGTGATATTAAATAGAAAAGACAAGCAATAGCGTAAGGCTACGGTCTAGCACACGCTTATGGCCAACATGACTTGCTTTAATGTTTTCTGTATTAAAGTGTCTACAAAATATTTTTTCAAGGACACTGAAACTAAAAATATACATAGTATATTGAATCGTTTACCATAAATGTGTAATTCATTCTCTTCGTACCTCTTTATGTAGTTTGGTTTTAACATAATCACATCCTAGATATTTTAACCCTTGTACATAGTCTTTTCAATCTCCTGTTTTCCTTACATGAACTGTAAATGTTTATCAATATTTGCTTAAACTACAGTCCCTTTCTTTTTTAATTAATTCGGTCTTTACGCTTTACATTTCAGTGCATAAGAGCACTACCCCTTAAACTTTTCCTGGAATTGGAGTGTTTAAAACAAATATTATTACATTTAGTTTATAACAAAATAGCATCTAAAATAGGTGATTGATTTTTATAAAGATTATCATTACGTCTGAAGACTGAGGAACTTCAATATCATCATATTAAAAAGTTAAGATATCATACAGCATGTGACTATGTTTTGAGGAAACCTACTGTCTTCAGATTGTAAGAAAACTATGCTATTGCTTAAAAACCCCGCAAAACATCGTTGATGCTCACACAGTCATTGAATAAGTACCCAGACACTCCAGAAACAATGTAAGCAACAGCAACATCTGTGTGCAAAGCTAGGAAAGTGTTTTATGTTAGGTAACATAAACTCCCCTGCACTGTTAAATCTATTATAATACGTCATTGGAACTCAGGAGTCGATAGGCAACCTTGTAGTATGAGATGCTCAGGGAAAATTTCTTTACACCTAGCTATAATGCGCATCTTAAGAATCAGAAGTTAATTTGTAGAGATAAAAAAGCCCCTGAACCTCAAACCAGTCGAGAGAAACATTCACGCATAAACCAGAGCCACTTGAAGAGACTACAACAAAAACGATAGTCTATGTTTAGTTCATGCAGGTTACTCAGCATATGGCTATTTCAGAAATGTATACGAGGGAAATGCGTTCTTGATTTTTCAGTATCTTGGCTGTATTTTGTTTGATGTTTTGGTATCTTGTTTCCTTTCAGTGATCAACAATCTAAAGATCCCTTATTTTTCTTTTCCGGAATTTTACCAAGATCTGAATCAATCTGTGATATCTTGTGAACCAGTTGAAAACTTATCCTCTCCCTTTTACCAATTACCCAGACCATTAATTGTGGAGCTGGTTGCGTGATAATAAGCTAAAATCAGCAAAATCATCCATCATTGATAAGGAATTCTTTAAAAAATTATAAATACAGACGATGAGCTAGATCACCTGGCAAAATCGAATCACTTGTTTGGAGCCCCATTTTGTGCAATATAAGAAAAGTTCATAAAACTTTGTCCACAACTTTTTAAGTTATGTTGCTGAAAGACAGACAGACAAACAAACAGACAATCAATCAATCCGCAGCAGAAACATAACTTTCCCAGCGCATGTACTAACCTGAAAATTTGTTGACTTATCATTTGACGTATATAGGTACAATTTATAGTCATATGTGCAAATTTCAAATATTGTTTAACGTGACTACAAGTAACAAAGCTAACGTCGCACTCCATCTATGTCTAACGTATTGCAACAGAGATAACATGGAAGAATTAATGTGATCGTCTTTAGATGTTCTTTAGTTGTGAAGCTTCTACAATCTTTTAGTTCGTCTTAACAAAGAAATTTAAATTTTCTTTCTCTCAGTATGTAATTTTTTACGTCAAGTTTGCAGGCAATGTCAACCTTTGTCACCATTTTGCAAAGTTTGTCTGCTTTTGCACAGATTTAAGATGTAGTTTTAATCAACCAGCAAAGATTTACTGTGTTTCCAGCCAATCTAAACGAATTGTAGCATTTGAAACCAATTATCAGCAACAAAAAATGATTTAAGCTGCAGTGCTAGATCACAACAGTTTTAAAACGGTCTTCCTACTGGAAATTTGAAGTCAATTTTACTTAAATACAACGTCAAATTCTTTTGCTTATTCAGGAAATAGAAGCAAATTGGTTTAAAGCAAATTCTTTTATAAGCTCTTTATCCACCTGCCTGAAATCGTTTTAAACATTGAAATCCACGTGCTAATTAAAATAAGCATATTACAACCTTTGTTTAGTATATGTCTCTTAAATTCTCTCAGATGTTTAAGAGTTGTGTTATTTTAGACCTACTGCGAAGTGAAAGCGCACTCGTCTTCCCTTCACGCGTTGGTAGATAGAACTCCTCGCTGATGCAGATTACAATTAAACTGAGTTAGCTGATTACAAATAGCATCAGCAATATTCAGATACATGTATCAGCAATATATAGATACATGCATCAGCAAGTTAACGATAGCTGGTGTAGGTGCTGTTGATTGCGCCTAAATCATACTCACCTTCAACAATAAAAACTTGTTTTCAGGCCTGTTTCACGTCCGTTTGAGAGCGAGGTTAGCGATGATGTCCTAATCATACTCGTGGTACCTTTAGCAGTTATATACTTTTCACAACGCACCCAGGACAACGGTTTCGTCGACGCGACGAAGTGAAAACCTTTTTCACATTAAGATTTTTCTTTGTTCCAGTCTATCTCATCAACAGAGCTCTAAAACGAGTTTCAGCGTTTTCAATACAGCGCCTTCTCAATTTTGAACCTGTTAACAAGTCAGTCTTTGCATGTGTTTTGGAAACAAGGGAGATCAATAAACTCTACTGCGTTGTAGAGAGTTTTTCATGTTTCAAATAGCAGAAACACGTAAGGATACAGTTAATCGGGATGTGTAGGATGGCTGTTACAATTATTGTTCTTCTTTGATTATTTAGTTAGTAAGGCTTGAAAATGGCCAGAGTTGAGGAAGTATTTTGCTCCAAAAATATTTTGTGTCCGATTAGTCAACTTTCAACCTTTTGAGCAATGACTACGGGGCCATTTTTTAAAACTACGTTACTGTGTAATTCAATCTTGTACATTTTGATGAAATAAAAAAATGGAGTAAATGAGTATGGTCATACGTAAAGGATACTGACAAAACAGAATCAGCGCCAACAGAGCAACCGTCTAAAATGTGCATGATTGTGAAGAAGGTATTAGACGCTTTTCCATTTCACTACAACTACGATCTTCTTATTCTATCTAGCCTAGGATGGATCCCATTGCTGGGCAAAGGCTTCTCTCTGCTCTTGCTACCTCTTTCTGTTTTGAGCTGTTATCTCCAATGCCTGTCAAATTGCTTCAGTTCATCTTCCCATCTCGAGCATTGTCTACTAGGTCTTCGCTTTCCATCTCTGGGGTACCACGCTGTTACTTTTCCTGACTGTCATCTGTCATCAGTCCCTCTTGACCAGCCTATCTCCATTTTGATCTTTTACACTCCTTTACAATGTCTTTACTCAGTTCAATCCACATATATAGGGAAGGATATTTCATTGCTTCGAAAACGATACACCCAACAAAATTGATCACTGACATTTTAAAACATATTAGGCCTCTAAAATGACTCCGACATACCTTAACCTATTAATGATTTTGTAATCCTCGGATGGAATCATTGCCAAGATTACATCATATAAAGTACAGAAATAAAAAACAATGTTTGGAGAGTCACGTCTAATTCAATCATCATACATTTCTTCATATTACATTATATACAATAATTATTTCTGTTCCATTGCAAGTCTTGTAGACTTATTCTATGACAAGAATTACCGTGAAAAGGAGGGAAGACTGCAAAAACTCCTCTAAAAGGCCATTCTGTGTACCACTGGATAAGACATCGTTTTCAGTATGTTGTCTGTTTGGAAGTCTGCTGGACAGATGTTTGTGGTAATTTTTCATCTATCTAGTAAGTCCATCCATAAAATTACTTTATCACAAATTGATTGATGACGATAACATTTATCTCAGCACGTGTCAAATGAAAGCAAAACAATTGTTCTGACTTGAATGAACGCCTCCCTACAAATACCAAACAACGATTCAAGTCAAGGACATTAGTTGGCAGCAAATTGCACTTTGACAGTCAAGCTGCAGCCCTGCTTTCATTGAAAGTTTAATCTAGAGAAGAACCCATGGTGGTGGGGAGGGGGATTAGTTATTATAAAAGATTGGTTTAAATAGTCAAAACGCCTCTCAAGAAAGTACTTTGAAATGCTAGATTACCTATGATAAACTGAGAGAAAATATTAAATTCCAGGCCTATAACCTAAGATGAGGCTGAATTCAGAGCTCTAACAACATCCCACCAGATCAATAGAAGAAGATTGAACCAGTTAGCTGACAACCTTGAAATTGATAATGGTAATGATGAAAATTCTGGAGTATATGTAAAGTGCTTTTGCTTTAATTAAAAAGCTCGATCATTCCTTTAAAAGATGGAAGCACAAATACCAGACGAGTCTGAGGACGTTTCATAGGATTGGTGAGAATATTAAGTCTAAAGTGAGAAGGGGAGATGTAGTACTTGTTAAAGAGGATAACCAGAGGCAGAATAGTTAGAAAATGGGTCTCGTCATGGACCTTATTAAAGGGAAAGATAGATATATCAGAGGTGCAAGGGTAAGCGTTTTGAGAGGAGGTAAAGGTAAGGTAGAAATACTGAATAGACCGTGCAGTATTTTTTCTATTTGAAGTAGTTCAACAAAGAGAGGAGAGCAATAAAGATACAGGGAGAGAGAGGGGGGGGGGGGAGAAGGAGGCAAGCTAAGTGATGTGAGTGAACCAAATGCAAGGATGCGACGTGCAGCTGCATTAGACGCACGATAGAAAAACTGCCCTTTGCTCGACTCACATTGAGTCACGGAGGGGGAAATGTTGATTTTTCGCGATTGCCTTGAACACCGTTGTTCCCCACTTGTAGTTTGATTCTTGGTTTGTACTTTGTTTCCTAAAACGTGATTTGATGCAAGGCAATGAAGATGTCGAAACCGTATGCACTGTATGTATCTGCAATTTGTAAATGCTTTTATCAAAATGATTGGTTAATACGTTCCTCGTATTAGATCGTACGATTTTGTTAAATTTTAAAAGAAATGGGTCCATACGTTATAAGTAAGAAGCAACAAGGATTGGGAAAATTTGAAAATCACGTTGTCTTTTTCTTGTTGAATAAAAGCAATAATCTGATAAAATCAACAGGAGAATTCTTTGTACAATTTCAACGAATAGGTAACAGAATGACTCTTTTGAATTGCGGAAAAAGAGTCATTTTGCAGACAAAATTGGTCAGCCAATAACTATTTGTTTATAATTATTTCGTTGTTATTCAAATTAATAATCAGCTGTTCTGATGTGCAAGAACTATTCTATTTTCTCAGTCATATGGATTGTGTTTTCCAGCAATTCGTTCACCAAAGTAAAAACGAGATACTTGTTTCTTGAACTGCAAATCTACAGAAAAGTAGTCCTCCCTTTTCGGGGCTAACCTATTCTTGATTTTTACAGTTATATGAATTGAAGAATAAATTTTACCACGGAAAGAGGGGTACTACAATTTGGGTTAGTCTGTGAGTTTATCCGTAGAAAGAGCTTGAATTGGAACTCGGGGGAAAGTGAGTAACTACACCAGTAACATATTTCATCCGAACGTTAGCCTTCTAGAGGAGGTGCTTACTTTAATAGGGCGCTGAGTTAAAAATGAGCGTTTGTAAGAGGTGCTTGAATCTATCTGAATCTACTCAGGTTATCTAGCCTAACAGAGTGAAGACTGTGCTTAATCGTTTCCAATTTGCCTTGAGGACGGGGAAGGAGGGAATTCCTTAAAGAAGCGCTTACTGTAAAAAAATATCATATAGTCCGGTGGCAGGGACCGATAAGCGTGCATTGTGGTTCGTACAAAGTTTTTTGCTGTTTCTATACCTCTGAGGTGTGCTCTTTAAGAATCTGGGTGATGCCACTCTGTCATCCTTGGGCAATCCGCACAATATGCAAATTAAGGCCGCCATTAATGGAAATCCTGTTTTCGTCAATATCTCAGTAACTATGCATGGTATCAAAAAAATTTAGTGTCTAACCGCATGTTTTGAGAGTTAAAGAATTAGATTAAGCCATTTCAGTAAAGATCACACCAATATTTTGTGCTGAATAGGCATATTAAGGCCGCCATTACAGAAAATCTCGTTTTTCTTTAATATCTTAGTAACTACATATGGTATCAAAATAATTTTGGTGTCTACGGAAATAGGCTACTGAAGTCACAACGGTTTCACGGTTTTTCTCGCATTGTCTCGTTTTTGACTTACAGCCCCTATATTTCCAGCAAAATCTGCAAATAAGGACCGCCATTATTGATAATATCAGTAATGGCGGCCTGGTAAAAGCAGCCACTTCTCTGTTATTGAAGCGCCTGGTTCTGCCAGAGTGGCTCACATATCTTCTCGTCCAGGTAGATCTGAAAGATGGATGGGTACTGCATCTTTTGTGAAGAAGATGGAAGCAAGAAGGAACTTAGCATCGCAGGGACTCACAGGATACAGACTATCATTGAATCAAGCAAACGGAGATTTGATGATCTCCATAAAGATCTTGAAACTAGACTGTTGGCAGACTAACATTTAGAGGTGCTTTGTCATAGAGATTGTGTATCCACGTATACATCCAAATCTCACATCAAGTGACACTGGAATAAACTGTAGATCTCGCCACAACAACTGGGGACGCGAGGTAGAGACTCGTTTGGCTGGGGCAGTGAGTGATCTGCATGCAGCAGATGGTAGATATCACACAGACTGTTACAAGAAGTTTTGCTCACCTCGGTCAGTGAATTCAACTTCAGCAGCATCTAGTAGTAGCCAAGAGGAGGTGTATGTGGCTTTTGAAACGACAGTCAGTGCATTGAGAGCAGAATCATCGCGAGTGTGGAATTCCATCGAATTATACGATCTATACGAGTCCAATGGTGGACGAGACATTAGCCGCCGAACCTTAGTCTCCAAGTTGTTAGAATACTTTGGTTCGGATCTTCTTGTGCTGAGTGGCACAGGTGTTGCTAGTCTTCTCGTGTTGCGAAGTAAAGCATTAAGTTTGTTGCGACTAGCGCCGAGCAGTGATGAAGATGATGTTGACATTGGACTGGAAAAGGTTCCTCACCAGATTGTCCGTGATGTAAAGGAATCATCAGTTGACGACAAGAACTATCATGCCAGAGTTGATATGGACATTGCCATTAACTGTGTCAGTTCCACTTTGTCATCATTGAAGAGAAAGGCAGTGAAGAGAAAAGCAGTAAAGGTTGGGAACAATAATGTGTGTGACACGAATCTCATCTACTCGTGGGTACTAGGGTTGCAACAGTCTCGAGACATTGATATCAAAACTGTCCTTGCGCATGAACTGTTACCCGTGCCTACCTTCATGTTTGATGATGAAAGCAATATGAGAATCGCAACTACGAAATCCACGCTGAAGAAGAAGCTGCAGGTGACTGTGTCACAGCGTTTGGTTGAAAAATCAGAGGTAGAAATACTGGATGGCTGTGCTATTCTTTGGGTTATAAACTGGCCTAATCAGGGAACTGTGGCAGATTTTGTCAACGGCTTCACGAGGAATGTGAAGAAAAGGGTGGCAAACCAGGACACATACCTGATCTTTGATCGCTACTTCGACTTCAGCATTAATAGTGGAACGCGGGCAGCTCAAGCTGGTGACGAAGCGAGCCGACGACACAAACTGCAGTTACATACTCGATTGCCACCTCAGAAGGTTGTCCTTGCAGTAACTGAGAATAAGGTACAGGTCATAAATTTGATATGTCAGAATTTGATCCAGAAAGCACAGGACGAGCCGAATGAACACAGTCTGGTCATTACCTCTACTAACTCTGTACCAGTTGTAATTCAGGATGGCATTGTCTTCCGCAGAGAAGATCTCATGACTTGCCACGATGAAGCGGATGTAATAATCATACAGCAGATGGTTAAGGTAGCTGAAAGTGGCGTGAAAAGAATCAACATTGTATGTGAGGACACAGACGTTTTCGTCCTCTGCTGCACTACTATGCAAAGTTGAACCTGACTTGTCGTCTTACAATGGAAGGACCAAGTGCTGAACGAACTACTATAGACATTGGGGCAACTGCAAGTGAACATGGACACTTCCTTTCACAACTGCCAGCCGCTCATGCCCTCTCAGGCTGTGATACTGTGGCTCAATGCTTCGGAGTAGGAAAAAGCACCGTCATCAAAGTCCTTAAGAGTGATGTAGAACTGCACAAATTGGGCCTATTATCTGAGGGCATGGGTGACATCATCGAAGAAGCAACAGCATTCATGGCTGTCTGCTACGGGGTCAAAAGCTTGGTGATATTGAGCATGTCTGAGGTCCGTGGAGAAGTCTGGTAGCGAAGGATGGGTAGAAAAAATGTGGCAAAGGCTCCAGAGCTTAAGTCACTCCCACCTTCTAAAGAGGCATTCGAAGAGAACGTAAAGCGGGCTCACATTCAGATTGCCATTTGGAAATCAGCTCTCAACTCAGAACCTCCAGCATTAGATCCTGTCGAGTTGGGATGGGAATGTGACGAACGCACTAGATGCTTGATCCCAGTAATATTGCAACCAAATGTAAGTGTTGCTCCACCGGAGGTGCTGGAAATGATAAGGTGTGGTTGTGCTTCGGATACACACTGTTCAACAGCAATGTGTGGATGCTATACAGCTCACTTGCCATGCACAATGTTTTGTGGATGTCACGGAGAAGCACACTGCCAGAACGAGCACACCCGATGGGTTGATTACTGTGACAATGTTGCTGAAAGTGACTTGGTTGATTACTGACTCAAACCAGCAATGGCAAAATGCATCAGCGTAAGTAAAGGGGATGTTCTGTAATGATTCGGATATAACTGAAGTTGATTTATGCGTATTTTGCATAAAATATTAGTATGATCAATACTGAAATGGTTTATTATTTGCCCCTAATAACATGTGTATAGACACCTATATTATTTTGATACCATGTGTAGTTACTGAGATATTAAAGAAAAACGAGACTTTCAGTAATGGCAGCCTTAATATGCATATTTAGCACAAAATATTGGTGTGATCTTTACTGAAATGGCTTAATCTGATTCTTTATCCCTAAAACATGGGGATAGACACCAAAATTATTTTGAGACCATGCATAGTTACTGAGATATTGACGAAAACAAGATTTTCATTAATGGCAGCCTTAATTTGCATATTGTGCGGATTGTCCAATGATGACAGAGTGGCATCATCCAGATTCTCAAAGAGCACACCTCAGAGGTATAGAAACAGAGAAAACACTTTGTACGGACCGTATTGCAAGGCTCTCCAAAAATCTGGGGCTTGGCAACCGGACTACAGCGACATTTGTGGCTTAAAGGCATTGCTTAAAGGTATGTCTCGTTTTGATACAACGGGGAAAAGAGGTCTGAGGAACATTGCTTGTTGGTTGTTTTGATGGCCAAGCGAAATGGGAACGCTTGCGACCTGAAATAGTCATGCTCATTTGCACATTTGAGTCAGCATTCCATAAAAACTTGTTGGAAAAACGAGTTAGGCTTTGAATGCAGACTAGCATTTAATTGTATACAAGTAAACGGGAAACATACATCACAGACCATGGGATGGGACACAGATAGATTTCCAGCCGCTAGCCTTGACTTAGTTTGTTGCATTTGCAATGGAATATTGGAGGAACCAGTTGAACTGCCATGTCGACACATATTCTGTTCCGGATGCATTGATAGATGGCTTGAAGTCAAGAAGACATGCCCGCAGTGCAGAGGTCACTCCCGAAAGAGAGACTTGAAACCTGTTGCGCCTTTGCTTAAGAATATTATCGAGAAACAAGTCATCTATTGTAACAACAGGGAGTATGGTTGCATGGAGGAGATCCCTTTAGAGGGACTGCGTGGCCACCTGGATAAATGCCCTTACTTTCAGGTAGTTTGCTTGAATAAGGGATGCGACTTCAAAGTACTCCGTAAAGATATACTCGACCATCAGCGTGGATGCCCAAAGCGTCCTGTAATGTGCGTGAAAGGTTGTGGGAAATCAATGCCCCTTGACGAGGCTGCCTCGCATAACTGCATTGAAGTTTTGAAAAAGGAGATAAATGGTAAGAAGTTGAAATTAGTGCTAAATACGCCTTTTCCTCATACGTTAATTTGGAGACGAAGTAACTGGCCAGCTCTACAGTATCTTCAAATGCACTATGCATGACGTCTATGTTTTAAGGCTTGAAATGTATTTTGCACACTTACTATTTTCTATCATCTATTTGTGTACGTTTTGTGTTATATAATGAAAGAAAAAGAAGTCAAGGAAGCAAGCACGATAGCATCAGAGCTTGCATTTATTAGAATTAGCAAATTAATATTTGAACTTCATTCCATTTGTACTCATTCAAGTCCGAACCGGTTGCACTATCAACAATGGGAATGGAACTGTAAAATGTTTTCCTCTAATGGTTATGGACAGGTTTAAACCTTACCCATAAGATCGGCAGCAATGTGTCTCTGTAAATTGGCGTAGGCCTGTTGATAATTTAACATTGAAGTTCCTCAAAATTTATTTCCTACCTTTTATTTCTAGACCTACCTTTTATTTTTGATGAATAAGTTAAGAATCTTCCAAGTTAAGATTTCTAACTCTGTGCTATTTGCTCCTTTGACTATTCCTTATATTTGTTCTTTTTGTTGTATAGAATAGTAGTTTAGAGACTGGTATGTGACATTCCTGGTAACCATAATACCAGTATTTGACTTAAGAAAAAGGAACTAGAGAAAAACATTAAAGTTACAAACATGGTTTATTACTGGAATCCCAGAAATGGTATTGGGCATCAATATATTGATTAAGAAATCCTGTTTATCATTGCAGTTATAGTACAGGCCAGATATCCATTCACCACATGTAGCTTTACTATAATTCCGGTCTAGAGTCAAGGGCATACTAGCTTGAAACAGTCTCATCAGAGTCAGCTCAGAGGTAATGTAATAAAACTGCTAATTGAACTGAATCAAACAGAAGCAGTACCACAACAGTATTCAAGCCACAGTAGAATTGCAACCAAATTGCCCAAATCTTGACAAAAGAATTAAGAAAGGCTTAAATTTTATAACCAAGATTTCAAAACATTTGTTAAATCTGCTTGTACTTGTAATTTCCACTACATTTGCTTGTACCCATCCTTCATATTGATTTCCACAGAATGTACTACAAAAACAGACAAGCTGCGAAACCGAGTGGCAATTTTAGAGGGTACAATGAGTAAGCTCCTTACGCACTTGGAGATAAAAAGGTTTGGATCACAATGCAGTCATAGTGATTTATCTTTACCAGCAGATATACAGGAAAAGGTGCAGACAATAGTTACAGGTCCAAGTCCGGTAAGTAGTTTTCAAATGCCAATTTTTCTTGTAATATGGCGGAAGGAGTAAATTAAGCCATGAATCTTATGGCAAGTTTTTGCTATTGGTTTTTTATTATATTTTTAATATTCTTGACTTCAAATAATGCTGCATATTTTCATCCAGGTGAAATCAGCAATCTTTGTTAACATGGTTTTGTAAAATAGCAATAATACGTTTGTACTATTATGTTCTTATTAACATACTACTACTAAGGTACTGTGTGTTCTTCTATGACTGTTCCCATATATGTGCATTTAATTTTGTGATCTAGTCTTATTTTCTACTTAACTTTTCTGGGTTTTTTTGTATGCGTGAATTCCCTTGGATAACAATATTTGTGAGCTGTACTTCTACTAAGTGTGGCAAGTAATACGTACTCCAAAGATTTGTTTCTCTTGTCATTGCTTAAACCTGTAAGCTTGTCCTTTTTGGATCACAGGTTTGTAGACATGTATGAATAAAGACCATTATGTTTTTGAATCAGGGATTTAACACGTATATTATCAATAATGCTATGCACGGTCAAGATTGTACATAATAGATGATCCAGATCAATTCCTGGATTCTGGTTTTCTGAATTTTTTATATCTTCATAAAACTATGGCTAATGAGGAGGTCTTCATTGGGATAATCCAGTTATAATGGGACCTATTAAAACATCCTGTATTTGGCAATGAATGTCTTTGTAAAACAACTACTAGCAAGGAAGTCATTGTGGGAAACACATCTGTTAACACGACTTCTCTTACTCCAGGTCATTTGAATATTTATGTTGGTTTGACAATAGTTTGTGCTCTCCGAGTGCTTCAACTCAGGGTCTCCATGTATACCTGTTTACTGTTCTGTAATGCTATTGACAAGAAGCCTGTAGTAACAACAGTTTTCATTGTATTTGCTTATCCATGTTACTTCAGTAAGTGAAACAGCTGCCCTTAATTGGTCACTAAGATATAACATCTTTTGGCTTTCTTTAAATATTTCTCTGTTTTTGCAATGGAGAAAATATTTTAAAGTAATTTGTAGGCTTTGAGTTAGTGCTGTCTGGATAGCACTCCTAGTAATTTTCTACCTGTAAACAAGGTATCAATAACTGGCATCCTAGTTTTTGAGGTCTTGGTTCAAAACGACAACTAGGTTGATTCTCTGAGTGACAACAATTTATTATACAATTGCAGGTAACCAGGGCCTCACTCATCCCAAGTGAAGTTTTGCTTTGCAATAATTAGTGTCTGCCACCATTCATTAGCAGTCTTAAGACTTAACAGCAGCTTGCTTTGGTGATAGGGACTTTTAGTAAACATTTGAATATTATTCAAGAAAGGCTTTTTCTGTTAATGTCAGAGGTATCTTAGGCAAACGTGATAAGTGGGTGTAGATGCTCATAGTATATGGCGTGTACGGCCTATAGCATATGCTTAATCTTGTACTTGTAGGGTACTTGTTGACATGGTTAAAGTTGCATAATTATTGGCAATTCAGTGACCAATGTTAATGTTTCATTTAATTGTAAAAAGGAGTGTAAAGGCTCTTGAAAACTCTTGACTTTATGGACTCAATGGAAGCCATGTAGACAGGAGTTTTATCATGAAATGAGTCGTATGCTTTTTATGAGAAAAAAAGCCTACAAGCTCTTGTCATGATAAAGCTCCTGTCTACATGAGTGTAAATGCCATAAAATGTGAAACTGGAAATATTTTATAGGACTGGATGGTAGAGAGGAGTAGAATTATGAAACAATGCTTTGATGTATTTATGCTGGGTGCATAGTGAGATCTTCACAATAGATTTCGTATACATATAAATACCCTTGTGCAGTTACAGGGAGGCTGTTCTATAAAATATATTTGGAATTTTAAAATTTACCTTCTTTCGCACTCATTAACTTATCAGACTAGTTTGGGTATCCAACATCAGGTGTTGAAAAGTTAGTTATTTTATATCTGTACTTCAAGAAGAAACGTTACTTTAATTAAGAAGTGACCTCGTACACAATGCAAATTCAAGCAGTGTGCCAGAAAAGCAAGCTTGGAGAAAATGAGAAAGTTCTTTTTATCACATCAGCAATTATGTAGCAGGTTTTTGGAAAGTATATCGTTCATAAAATTGTAGTGCCATGGGGCTAGTAAATAACTTTAAAATAAAATACCCTCACAGACTAAACTTAGACGATGACTTCCAACTACTATTTGAACACCTGTTTCCTTTCTCTATGATTTCCAATTTTTCCTATCCGTAAACATATTTCCTCTACTCCAGTTCCTCCTTTGTGTGTTTTTTCAATAAATCTATTCTTGCCCTTGTTGTTGTCCTTTGTCTCTATTCTGTTTCTCTCCTGCTCGAGTTATCCTAGTCCTTGTTCTCTTTATATATATGTATATTTATGTTATACGTATTCCCATTCTGTCACATGAGTAAAGCCTTCTAGGTTGAGAACTGGATCGTTATCTTCTTCAAAAGGGCGGCAAATGTGCAATGTTATTTTATCTTTTGGAAAGTATACTAGATTAAATCTATAAATATTTAATTATAAGGTTTATGACCCATCCTTAGATTACATGCTTTGAGAACTTTATAGAAGGTAGTTCTTCTCTGTAGTCTGTTTCTGCAAGAATAACTGTGCAGTGTCGTAAAGCTAGCTTGTAAGATTAGTCCTTCATCGTCATCGGTCGATTCTCATATATTCATTCAGATTCTGTTAACTTTAAGATAGTAGTAAGGAAACGTCTTTTCTGCTTCAGTATTCATTGATCTACAAACGTTTGTCCAAAGAAAATTTAAAGACAACATAACATTTAAAGGTCAGTCTTCAACGGATGGTAAAATGCTTTTGCTGTGCAATTTGCACTGCCATGGATTTGTGCCAGGGATACGACATTTCTATAAAATTATACGACGAACTGATATGTAAGCTGAGAATTTGTTCGCAATACTTAGCTCGTAACAATTGACCGCTATGATTTTTGCAACTCAAATATCTAAACAGATTTAAAAAAGGTAATGTAACTCCAAAAGCCGTTTTTTTTGTCCATAGCATGTTAAGGGATTTCGTGTTAAATATTTAGATCAGTCTTTTGGTAAGGTCACTGTGCTTTGGCCGTTGTAAAGTAGAGTACAATAGTGGCCACTCGTATAGTTGTTAGGGTTATAGTTTAAATGGACACAGACCGCTAAAACAAGTAATTACTATACTCTCTCCGTAAGTAGATCTTTCTTCAACCACTTTTTTATCTAGTACCATTTATTGTGTTGTCCGCCATATTCGTTCGTTCGGTTAAAGAAATTTTGGAATTTCTTAACAAAGGATACCGCCATCAATAGGACAGGCAGAATCTTAATTTCTATATCTGCATGTCTGCTTTCTTAAGTGTGATATCCATTGTGTAAACACCCTGGCAACAAGTGTAATGGTCCCATTTTTCTCTTTTACCTTCTTTATCTATTATAAGGGGTTTTAAATTGGTAATGATATCTTTGGCTCAACATTTGTTAGTAATAACCCTTTATTATCACTCCAACTTTTCATCCAGCTGCAGTCCATTTGCAGACCATTTCCCCAACACGAGAGACCATCGCGCCTTTTCCGAGCTCTTTTTGGTACTCATCACAGTCAGGATGGAACAAGAGCCAGGTCAACAGAGACGGGCGCGACCGCAAACAGAAGAGAAACTCAAACCTTGTCACGCAGAACAACAGCAGCGACAACGACAAGAAGCAGAGATAGATCAAGGTCACCGTTAAGAAGGTTCTCTGTTGCTACGTCGGTTGACTTGGTTAGCCACGGTACCTCGGACACAGTAACAGCAACGCTGCCAGGGTCCTTGAATGGAAACACGATGTCAGTTCACGTTTCCAGCCAGGCCAACGAAATTCCGTCATTTTCTGCCAGCGATTCAACTGATAGTAGTGAATCGAGTTCATCTTCCTTTTCAGACAGCAGTGATGACGATTCTTGAAGTTATTGTTATGAAATTAATACGTGTAATGAGTTTGACACACGATGGTGATTATGAATGTCTCCTTCGTCGTTGTTTATTGTCTGTGAAGTGGAATCGATATTGAATTTGTTCTGAAAGAAGTATAAAAAATCTAAATGACATTGATAGGAAGTGGTTACTTTCAACTAGTGATGTGCATATAAGTGGCTAGTGAGACTCATTATATGATTGCGTTGTTAAAATGTGTTGCGATTCTTTAATTAGTTTTTTTACCACACCAAGACTCGATGTAGGAATGTAAGGTATTTTTACCTTGTTTACTAGGTAGGACTGCCTCATGTTTCCAATCTAAGACCAGACTTTGTCACGCGCTATTTGTGCTATCGGTCGTTCGCACTATTTGTGCTATCAGTCGTTCGCGCTGCGCTAACTATAGATCCATAACATAACACGTATTAATTGGTAGATCGTCCAGTCACCACTCGATAGTGCTGTACGTTCGATAGTTGTCGATGGTTCGATAAATGATAGCCCTGTATGGTGGCCGAGAACTGCCAGTTTATTTTTTAATTAAAAATAAAATTAGTTAGAATTTATGATTATTTGAATTAATTAAAAATATAATTTTTTCTTAAAATCAATTTTAATTAAAAGATAAATGGAAATGAAAATGATTTTTAATGTAAATAAGATAAATTGAAATGAAAATGATTTTAAATGTAAATTCAATTTTGAAATTGAAACTAAATGCGAATTGAATTGAAGTGACCTTGTACGTGGGAAATCTGCAAATGTGTTGGCCGGAGAGAGAGATCCATCATGTAACAGAATAGACCAACTACCAAATTTGAAGGTGATACATGTTAGATTTATACACAGTGATATCTGTGGTACATTTTCACAATCTTTTATGGCAAATTCTTTGTCAAAAAGTCCATTTGCAGCGACAGCACCATCATCAGTTGGAGCGACAGCACCATCGTCAGGTCTAGCATCAAGTATAGATACTATGCGATTGTCGCTAAAGCGCAAATCTCAGTCCACTGTTATGCCTTGTCCGAAATGCATTCCCATTACTGCAATGTTGAGGCTAGGAAGACCTATTTCAAAGACATTACAATCACAAACAGAAATCGAGATATCAAAATTTTACATCAATAGCATGGCCTGGTCTGCATCAAGGAGAGTATTCTTTGAAATCGAGGAGGAAGAGCTTGCACGATGTGGTTTTAGGGTTGCATATAAAGCAACATCCAAGTCATCAGAATTTAATGGGAAAGAGTTTGTTGCGAAATGTTATTTCAGAGAAACACAAAGCATGATACAGTCTCTCAATGAATCAACAGAAATTAACGGACGTAAATCAGTGCAAATGCATTTTCTGGCAAAGAATTTTGCTGAACAAATATCAGCAAAGATCTTGAGAGGAGAGAGGCAAGACCACTTTGGCCCCACCTTCAGTTTTGTGGATGTCTTCCTAGGTAAGGTTGTTGCTACAAATGAATTGCTAACCATTGAGAAATTTGTTGCAAATCATTTTGCCAAATACATTAACAACGTGTCAATATGCTTTGATCAACCAAAAGAAATACAGCAAAAAGCAGAGAGTTTTGCCCATTTTTCTTATACCGAATCAAATGAGAAGCTTGTTGTTCTTGATATCCAAGGCTCAGAATACAATCTCACTGATCCAGAAATTGCCACAGTTGATGGAAATTTTGATGAAGACAACAATCTGTAATTCTGTACTGGAAATCTTTCTACAGCTACATTTAACTTTTTTCAAACAACATTCTTGCAATAAGTATTGTGCAATGCTGGACCTTCAACCAGTAACAGATAATTCAGATATATTGACAGGCCATTCATGCATCAAAGAATCATATGACAAGGCAGTTGTAGACAAATATTAGCGAACAGTAAACAAAGTAATATATGTTTTGTATATTGATTTACAAAACATAAAGGTCCCTGTGCTAAACACTATAAATGGTTAGTTAAAGTTGTGTTACAGTGATATATCTAGCTTTTTTGTTACAATAGGGGTTTTGTTGATGTTAAGATTATGTTATATCGAAGTTCATACCTGAGTATTTTATTGATAAATAAGCTTGAACAAAATCACTTGACTGCATGTTCCCTAGGCTGTTAACTATCACCTCCAATTTTATGCGAAGTTCATTTGAAATGAAATCTTCAGGGGCATCTAAGACTCCAGATAGTTCAGCCACTTCTTTGAGATCATCTTCATTCACACTAGAAGCTCTTGACCAATTGATGTTTATTCAAAGTATAAATATACCCCTGATGATAGGGGTAAAATAGAAGACATGAAAACAGTTCAGGAACACAAATCAGCAACATGCTATAACTTGTATCTAAATATGACGAGGCATATTGAATTAAGTTTAAAACCAACACAGCACAAGCCGTTATCATACATTGAGAATTCTATACAATGCATAACAGCTGCAAGAAGGAAAATTCATGCTGTACAAACTTTTTTTTTCAGAAGCAAGATTGTGTAAGGATCATTAATATTACCTTTCCTTTCCATGCCATATCTTTCAGGAAATTCAAACATGTGGTCAGGCATCCCATATGCCATCAATGTCTCCTTCTGTACACGAATCTTACGACTGTTCCAAACAGTATCTTTGAATTCATCAAGTTCCCTTTGCAGCATAGATATTACAAAAGCTAGGATAGATCTAAGAAGGAGATTGTCTTTAGCAAGAGCATTCTGAGTCACTTGTAAAATAACAGATTGTAAAATATCTGATGATGCTTATAATCAGCGACTCTTCATTTTACATGAAAACTGAAAGAATGGCATAAGCAGTTGTAAATCTGCACAAAAAGTTGTAAATCAAATTCTCTCCCACCTGTCAAGGGCCTCATTGTGATCATAATGTAGCTCTTCTTTGAGCCATGTTAAGCCATTCTTGAGCCATTCTTACAAATTTCTCCAGCCTCTCATGTAATTCCCTCCGCCATCTCTCTATCTGCAATATTACAAAAGTTGCTGTCACCTTTACTTAACTGTATTATTTTAATTAGGAGCTAAGAGGCAGCAACAGGTAGGGTTTTTGTATGTTATAAAAATCATGGTAAAATCTACACAATTATAGTTAAACAGTTTTTGCTCACATTTGAGATTATCAATTATTTTTCAGTTGGAAAAAATTAAATTTGCTTACAACATATGGTCTCTCTACAAATCAACATAAATTCGTGCATGTAAATCAGTGCAAATGCATTTTCTGGCTAGCAATTTTGCTAAATATTAACATTTTGTGATATTAAACCTTACCCGATTTGATGGCGAGGGCCCAAAATAACAGAATCTGTTGCTTTCACCAAATCTCCTTGCAAGCTCCTTAGGTATGCTTGGATTGTTGTCATAGTTGTCGTTTCAGTTCCTTTGTCAATTCGTATATAATTTGGGAGCGTTTTCGTTTCCATTAAGTATGCCACCTATGATTTATCTACCAGTATAGGGTTAGAATTGGTAGTCCATATGTTAAGGCAGAATAGTCTTCTGTTCGCTGTATCTATGCATCCATATATTGGTCATGAAAAAGTGGAGTTTTTAATATCCCATTAACTTGTTATGGTTATCAAAGAATATGTCCAGTTGGGACCCAATGTGACAAAATGTCCCCTCTCTTTTTTCTTCTTTGCTCCTCTTTTTTTTCCCAGGCCATCAGGGATAAAAATCAAACATGATTTGGTGAACCAAGTCCCTCTGAATATTCATATCATATTTTTGCCTTACTTTCAAGGCCATTGCTCTGTAGCCTAAAAGAGCACCTGGACCTTGCAGCTCCTTACGAATAACTTTTTTAGCCTCAGATAGCGATATGTTTTGATCAATGTACTTGATGTTGAAATGGCGGAAGCGTCTATCCAAAGTCCTCATACTCCACGCATATTGGCTGTAGTCACTTTTGACAAAGTCTAGAATTTCCTGCCGCTGCATCCGTTGAGCAGCATATTTGTTGAGATCACTCCTCAAGTCATCCTCCACTGCCCAACTACAACATTTTTCTTCGGTACCTCGATTAGCCATGTTCATAATCGGTGTAGCTTCGAAATACCACTGATCCACTTAGACTTACTGAAATATTCAGAACGAAGTAAATGGCAGCTCTCGGCCAAGGAAGCATTAGTCAGTATGGAAATGGCCGTCCTCGGCCACGTGGAAGGTAATTTCAATTCAATTTGCATTAAGCTTCAATTTCAAGATTGAATTTACATTTAAAATAATTTTCATTTCAATTTATATTCTTTATTTACATTTAAAATCATTTTCCTTTCAATTTATCTTCTTTATTTACATTTACAATCATTTTCATTTCAATCTATCTTTTAATTAAAATTGATTTTAAGAAGAAATTATATTTTTAATTAATAAAATAATTAGAAATAATAATTAATTTTATTTCTAATCAAAAAATAAACTGGCAGTTCTCGGCCACCACAGCCTTGGTACTGACACGGGGTTTCGTTTGCAAGATAGCGACAGACAATTACCTTTCGGGTTATCAATCCACAATATGTGGGGAATCAAACTTTTAAGGGTAGATTCTTCAAATATTGTAGCCATAGCTACAACGCATGCGCCAAAATGCGAGCTTTAGATCCCCGTTTCCTGGCTACTGGTACAATTGAGAGTGGGCTTTTTCGATCCAGTTTCATTAAAATGAATACAAAAAGTGATTCATTTATTCGGATACGAGTTGGGAATGCTAAATAAATTCAAATTTATTGCGCATGTGCTAAATTTAGCGTATGGATACTGTGTTGGTTTTTCACGCAAGCCTTCAACACCATTGTTCCTCTTTTCTGGTTTTGTGCTTGGTTTGTACATTGTTTCCTAAAAACGTGATTTGATGCAAGGCAATGAAGATGTCGCAACCGTATGCAGTGCATGTCACTGCAATTTGTAAATGCTTTTATCAAAATGATTGGTTAATATGTTCCTCGTATTAGATCGTACGATTTTGTTAAATTTTAGAAGAAATGAGTCCATACATTATAAGTAAGAAGCAACAAGGATTTGGAAAAATTCAAAGTTGCGTTGTCTCTGTCTTGTTGAATTTCTGTCAATAAAAGCAATGATCTGGTAGAATCAGCAGGAGAAATTTTGCATGATTTCAATAAATGGTCCACCGATGGAGCAAGACTCTGCTTTAATCGGAAAATGGATGAATTCAGCAAGGAAAGAAAGATACGAGGACAACATAGTGGTTAAGTCAACCAGATAATTTCAAAATTGAAGCTAGCTTGGATGATGAGAATAATCTTTATCTTATTAAAATTCAATTACAGGAAAAGAAGCAAGTTTTGGATAAATTAGATAAAGAGATTTTAGAATTGATTTCTGAAAAGGATGACAAAGCTGGAGAGGGATGTCTTCAAGAAATTCAGGAAGCTGGAACTTTCAGGGAAAAGATTGATATGGCACTTTTAACCATCGAAGATAGTTTTAAAACTCAGCAACCAGACCCTTCCACTGTGCCACAGCCACAAATTCACAAGAGGAGTTCATCAGTGTGTTCTTTGGAAAGTTCAAGCCCTAATGCTTTTTCAGCAATGCACAAAGTTCAAGCCAAACTACCCAAGCTGGAGTTAAAGAAATTTAGCGGACGACTCCAGGACTGGCAAGAATTTTGGGACTCTTACTCTAGTGCAATGCATCGAAATGAGGAGATTTCGAATATTGATAATTTCTCTTACGTCAAACATTACTTAGAAGAGCAGGCAAGGAAAGTAATTGGAAGGCTTGCTTTAACGGTAAAAACTATCAAACTGCAGTCGACCTGCTACAGAAAAGGTTTGGTAAGTCAACTTTAATGAAGAGGGCCCACATTAATGAACTTCTTAATGCAAAGCCAGTTTTCAGTGAAAAAACGTCGGAAGATTGGAGGAATTATATGACACAGTGGAGACGCATTACAGAGGACTTGATGCGCTCCAAGTCAACAGCAGTTCTTATTCCAGTATAGTCGTCCCTGGTATAATGGACAACATTCCTGAGGTCTTTTGAATTAATATGATTTGAGGCAACAAAAGTCACGGAGAATGGGAAATTGCCGACATGTTAGATGCATTCAGGAAAGAATTAGATATTCACGATCAACATGTGTCTTTGTTCAAGGAGGAGTACGTTGGTGGAAACAAGCAACGAAAGGGTGCCTTAAAGTTTGGGGGAAGAGCACTACCAACAACTGCGCATGCTCTGTTTACAAGAGACAGTGGAAGAAAGAAGGCATGTGTATTTTGCGAAGAAGAGCATAAGAGCTCAAACTGCGACTAAGTAATGGACAAAGACGGACGTAAGAATATTATTTTTAATCAAGGAAGCTGTCTACCAAATGCGAAAACTAGGGAGAAGCTAGGTGTTGAACACATACTTGAAATCGTCAAAACGAGAAGACTACGTTGGTTTGGGCACATAGCTA
>JANTCA010000119.1:0-12942 GCA_024741275.1 Chironex yamaguchii
GTCCAAACAGTAGAAATTAATTGTGTGATGTAGGAACGAAGGTATGGACAGCGTTTGAAGCATATAATTGATAGTTGAATATTAGTAATAATATTAGTAATAATATTAGTAATAATAGTAATAGTAATAATGATGATGATAAAAATTCTTTTAGAACATATTTTACTCAGTGCATACATTTGGACACCTACTGACAAGAAGGCATATGTAAATTGACTTGAGCTCTTGTGGCAGCGTCGATAATATCACTATGATGAACCAGGGAAAGAAAAGTTGTTGGAACCGTTCATGGCTTGTTGCTACCTGCTCTCATGAAAATGCCCAGGTTATCCAAAATCTTGTGCACAAGCAAATAAGCATAGTAATAATTTGGAATTTAGATTATGGTGATTACTGACCCTGGTATCAACAAAGACTACCAGTACCAGTTGCATCATTTGACATGTTGCATATTTTGAGACCTTTCATTTCACTTAGACAAAGCAAGTGGAAAAAGTGGCTTTTGATTGAAGGATTTGTATGCGTGCGATTTTGAGAAAATACCAGAAAAAGACAACACAAACAAAATGTTATATAGGGCACTCAACATGTATACCCTTATCACAAATTTAGCCGAGTAAACGTAGCGTTTGACTTTCAAGAGCAAGAAAGAAACTCAAAATTTAATAATGAAAAGTCGGAAATGTATACTATCACAGAATGTAGAAATAGTTAAGACCTTTTGTTCGCATAAGGAGAAAGAAATGAAGGATATTTCATGAGGGAATTACCAGATTGTAAGTTATTGAAAATTCAGCAACATAGCTTAAGAATACTATGTTAATATGTAGTTTTTTATATATAGCAACAAGATTCAATGAGTGTCCATAAAAATGATGATAATAGTAATCATCATTATCATAATCATCTTAATCTGTACTTTACTGAGATTTGATGACCAAAATCATCCATTGTGGTTGCTTCCACTCTGTGGCATTAAGTGAAGATTATTTTCAAAAACGTTTCCTGGGAATCGTGCATGTGTGATGTCAATGGCCATGGGAAAGTTTTCTTCCTGGCTCTGTGTTGGGTTGGCTATTTCATTATTGTTAGGTAATCAAGTATATTGTCTCTTGTTTCAGCTATTGAGGCATCATTGGCACCATTACACAAGAGAATTGCTGCAGAGCTGGTGGATTCTATTATCTTGCTTGTTGTGAAACTTGTCTTTGTGACAGTGATGTAAGTGCTACTTGTTTCTTTTCATTGTTTATTTTGTATAGTTAACAAACAAACCTGAACAAGTTGTTTTATGAGTCATATGTCTATTTCAACTTTTCACGTTGCTACTTGATTTTTCATGTCCTCATGCTAAGTTTGATAACTATCTGTATGATTTAAGTAGGCATTGCAGGCTTTTCTGAGAAAAAATATAGCAGGAGTGATTGCTATCACATGACTCCATACATCTAAGCATTTGATAGTGTATGGCAAGTAATTTGTTGGAATTAGAAGTGATTATGGAGACCTCTGACTGAGTTTTCTTATTGGCAAGTGATAAGTCATGTTCTTTGTACTGACTTTTTCAATGAGACACTTGATTTATGTTTAGCATTTTAACATTGGCACCTAGTCTGGTGACCCAGAAAGAGTAAGGGCAGTGATAAACAGTATTACAAAAGTTTTTCAAGTGCATGTGCAAGCCTGGCCAGGCAATTGCAAGCGTTAAGCTTGGTTATTGTAGATTTACTGGGGACCTAAAAACAATTTGAATACAGTGGATGTTGGTGGCATAATTTTCTGCATTGAATTTTAATTATGTATATGTAAGATCAGTTAAATTGAAAATTTTTCTAGTTTGAATTGGTTATTGAAATAAACAAATAAACGTTATCCATACATTTCTTTCCTATTTGGGAAAGCTGGCTTTTGGTTATGTTTCGGCCCACGAGAAATCAGATAATCATCAATATATGTTGTAACATCCAGCTGTGATTTGGTTTATGCATACATCATTACACTTGATTCAAGAATGTGTCTGGTGGAAGCATTTTTTATCAAATATTAAAAAATGTTGTGCATTTGCACCAGCTAGCAGAATCACTACTCTCACTGTGCTTTGTGGAAGATGTAACAATATTTGCACACAAAGACCTTTCAAGTCTATCTTGTAATTTTGGACTTGCTCCTTTTGGGGGTTTTCACATCCTTAGACCAAAGATTCGACTTTGACTTGTTAAAGTTTTCCTTCCTTCTGAAACCAGTATTGTCAAATTTTTACCTGGAATGTTTAAAACACTTGGGAAAAATTACTGGTATCTCTGCTTGTTTTCGAACATGACCATAGATTAAAATATTACATAAATCGTGTTTGGTCTTGTATTTAGTTATGACAGAGTAGAGTTCAAACATACAAATACAAAGACTGGGGAAAGCATTGTTAGGGTGAGTTGGACATTCTTTCGACTTTGATGCCAAATTTGACAA
Source organism: Chironex yamaguchii (assembly GCA_024741275.1). Taxonomy (NCBI): domain Eukaryota; kingdom Metazoa; phylum Cnidaria; class Cubozoa; order Chirodropida; family Chirodropidae; genus Chironex; species Chironex yamaguchii. Next base: position 2,467 of record JANTCA010000119.1, read on the forward strand.
AGCTTCAAACCTTAAATTCCACTTTAATGAAGTTAGGGCTACGTTCAACATTGATTTCAACTTTCAAAAAATCTGGCTTTGGTCTAATGCTAGTTATCACCATGAGTTACAGTGTTCAATTTATGTTGGCTTAGTTTCATTTTAAAAATTTCATATATGTAAGTTTAAAGAAACTATGTCATTTTTAGTTGTGACAATGCTGTTATGCTAGCTGAGACAACTGTAGACCATTTGAAAGTCTCTGTCACAATATCTTCCAGTTAAAATAGTAGTCACCTCTTTAAGGAGGTACAGGTTTTTCTTGAGCTTTTTCAAGTAAGACTGTTAAAATTGCATTTAGCTTAACAGTTATAACATAACAGAAGGAGATAAATGGTATTTGAGTGTGGAATAGGTAAGTCAAGTGGTAAAATCTAGGGAATCATCTAACCATGAACTAAGAAAACTGTATGTCAACCAAAAGAAATCGTACAATGTAAACATTAATGTACTATTATTCATGTCACCTTTGGGTTTGCATGTCCTTAACATTAAGACTAGTGAGAACTAGAACAATAAAAGGATTGTGGAGGACCCTTATCTTAATATACGTCACAGGATGTACAGTATTTAAAGCTTATGTCACTGAAAAGTAGCATGATTTTGTGATTAAAATTTTATCTCTAGTTTGTTCGTATGTTTTTAGATTTGGCGATAAATATGTGGAGAAATTTCAATTGATTTTGGGTGTTGATGAAAAAACAACAATCCAAGATCTTGAAACTATGCTGATACAAGCTCTGGTTTTCAGAGCTGTTGTCATTGCGTATGAGGTATGTGTAGTAAGCTTATTTTTTGCTCTCATATAATAAGGCATTTAAAAAAATCTTTTTTCATGATACTTGTGAAATGAGATAAACACATGTATTCTTTTTGTTCTTGTTTGATTTCCGTACGTTCTTGCATACATGATAAAAATATTAGTGTTAACAACCAGAAGAATCACTTCCTTTCATCAAACACAACTTTCTTTAAAGCATCATTGCAAGCAGTAATTCATTGCTTGCCTCACCAACCTGAGGTGAGCATGGAGGCTGGCACGGCAATCTCCTGCCTTAAATGGCTAGGCCTGCTGTTGACATATATGCTTACTAGCGGCAAGTGTTTTTTTGCTGCAAGACATCCCTTTGTTTTCAATTTTTTGTCTTTCTCTGTGTATGTATTTATACATGGAATGACCAACTTGCCAACTTCAAATATTTAATTATTTATTTATTTTTATTTATTTTTTTGTATGTGTGCATACATTCATTAACACAAGTTTTTCCAGAGTGTTTGTTTTAATTGACATATAGTTAATATCACTGTTAAGTGCTATTATTTTTTATTTTGTTGCAGACTATTTGCCTATCTGGGACAGTGATACCAAACACGCGAGGAATGACTCTTGGCAAAAAGTTATTGAACCTACGTGTAGTAAAATGTGAAATAGTGGAATCTATTGATAGGATAAACAATAGAGTTCGAGTTATACCCGGTGGTGTGCTTGGTTTCTGGAGGTAAGTGTAACTCTTGCACAGTCTTTCTTATTGCAGCTCTTGCAGTGTCTGTCCTACCATATTAGTTATATTACTATTTATCCAGTGTCGAATAACGAATATGATTGTCATCTTGACTTTGCTCTGACCATACACCATACACAGTTTCACGAAATGCCAATATCAGCAGTAGTCAATGACTCGTAATCCAACAATGCTACTATTTTGCTTTCAAATATTTGGAACTAATTCCACCCCTTCTATTCTCTCCCCTCCCCCAGTTCAAATCCCATCTATAACCGTAGGTTTTTGACTATTACATTTTCAAAGAACTGGGACTACACACATCCGTCCAAACTCTCTCGACTGGCCACTAGAAAGCAGTAACTACCACAGAATAGCAATTAATTATTCTGCTTTATTCCTGTAAACTTATGAACGTGGTCTCATATTTTCTTGATTTGATCACAAGTGCTTATAAGCACATCAGTCTGAATAGGTGTACGTGCCAAACTGTGTCATTCACTTATTTGTAAATCTGTCTAAAATAAGTGAATTTAATGGATAATGTTTTTCATGTATCTTCCTCAAATAGCCTCGTTATGCAGTGTACACCATGCCTGAAGTTAAGAAAACGGTATTTGGAAAATAGTATTTCTTAAAGTTTATCTTAAAAATTATGGGCCTCTCTCTCTTAAAACAAAACACTGCACCATTAACGCATGGTACGATAAAACGCTTAATCTAATTGCATGCAAGGATATAATGATAACTTATTAAAAAAATATTATTTCATTGTCATAAAGGGAGTATATTTACGATATTGTAACAGTATGATGACTTGACTCCAACCCAGTCTCTTTTTCTCATGCAAATGCCAACCCTATTGTACCTTTGGCATAAAAAGTGGAACCCTGCTGGCTTGTTCAGGGCATCCATCTCTTACCAATTGTAGTTTGATACTCATAGCGGTTGACTTTTCCTTTTAACTAGAAGGGGGAAAATGTCGCATTGTTATCGCCTCTAGAAACTTATCAGGGTGAAAATGGTATACAGTTGAAATTACGTTATGCGAACCCTCAATGGACCAAGTAATTCGTTTCAATAACTGGGATTCAGAATAAATGGGTTTAGTAGTGAGACAAGAGAAAAAGCGCAATTGTTTGAAATAACTATCAAGAAGTAATCACGCGAAGTTCAATCTGAACCGAAATCATGGATATTTCTTTATCCGACAAAACGATTTCTTGTTGTATTTACGGAAGACCTAACGGTCGAAAGCTTTATCGTGGGTTATCATAAATATGGAATCCAGTGGACGCCGTTTATGGAGAGATTTTGAATTGTCGCATGAAACAAGCTAACCCTAAGGACAGTTTTGCAGTAGCTGTTCACAAAAAAAACTGTAATCGGGCATCGGATGTTGGGAATTAATGGACAATATTCTATTTCCTGATTACAATTAACATCCACACTTATAAAGCTACTGTGACGAGAAAGCCAATTAACCAAGGCGATGGAATGTGTATTACAGTTCCATCGGAAAGGACAGTTCATCGATAAATTTGAATAGCTTTTAGAGAAACTGTACATTTTCGTAAAAATAGAATGAAGTAATATTACATTTTATAATTTCTTTTTCTGTCTGAAGACGAAAACACCCGAAAATTCCAATTAGCGGGGTTTTTTCAGCTTTGGGACTGAAATTTATTCCAATAAGCGGAGAATCCCGAGAACCCCTGTGGTTCTGATAAGTCGGTGTAAACTATAAGAGTGTATATAAGCAAGGTTGAACTGATTAAGACAAATTGTTCATATAAACAAGGAATTCAGATAACCCTGTGTTCGGATATCTGAGATTTAAAATTTATATTCTGACCATACTAGTCATATTACTATTTATCCAGTGTCGAGTCACAAATAGTATTGTCATTTTAACTTGACCGTACACACTTTTAAGAAATGCCAATATCAGCGGTAGTCAATGACTCTTAATCTAAAAATTGCTACCATTTTTCCTTAAAAGATTTGCAAAAAACCCCACCCCTTAAGTTGTCTTGCCCCCCCCCCCCCAGTTCAAATCCCATCTATAACCTTAGGTTTTTGACAATTGCAATTTCAAAGTGCAAAAGAACACGGGTTACACATATCTCTCCAAACTCACTCGACTGGCGGCTAGGAAGCAGTAACTACCAAAGCAAAGCAAGCTCTAATTGCCTTAAAGATAATTGTGGTCATAAAAAAGAGCTTTTGTGTGTGATTTAGAGTGCTCGCGCTTTACCACTACCTCGAGCTTATTTTGAAGATAACTAAAATGTATTGTGACACCAAAGTAGCTGAGTTAAATATTGATTTTGTCTGATGGCAGCCTCTGGTTTTTTGTTTTATTTTCAGCTCGTTTCTGCGTGCATTCCTGAAGAGTTTTATAGTGTCTGTTTTATTTCCAATGCTTATACCGTTGAACTTTGTGGCTTTTCATAATCGACTCATTTATGATCTCATTTCAAACTCGATCGTAATCCAAGATGACCAGAATTAGGCACTATAATACATTGTTGTTAATACCAGCTCGGATTTATGTACCTATCAGTTGTGGCTGTATGTTAGTGACATTGTGGCACTGAGATAAGATGTCGTGAATTCATCTGAAAATATACATGATATCACGTGGCAATCAAATACCACAGAGATCGAAAGTACAAGTGATACATTCTAAGATGAAAATAGGCGACAAGGCATGGATCGTAACGTAATATATTCAAGAGAGAAGCACAGGAGCAGTAGATGACGATGTAAAATATAGTCGACTTAGCGAATATTAATGCATTGGTGAAATAGCAAGAGATTTACGATCAAGATATTATAATCTTTAATAAATTTGTAAGTTGAACCCCGCAATTCTTTGTGGATCGTATTCGAGAAAAAGGGAATTCAACAGTTTCGATCTTAGCTGAAGGAGGCAATGGATATAAGTAACTACAATGTTTTAGAGCTAACTATATTGGGTATTGCATCGAAATGTAATGTTTTTTCCTGAACTAATATGAATTTAATACGAGCAAGCAAAAAGGTGTCTAATGGCAGTGCGCAGTTTAAGCTTCCAAAGAGACGTCGTGAACGTTCTCTTCTGACTTACGTAGACGCTTTAAAGAACCCTTCTGGTCACCTTTGTGTATGGGATTCTTACGGGATGTAGGTATTTGTAAAATTACGTAGCGACCTCGATACTGGCATTATTACAGCTTGAGGGGGGTGTTAATTTTCGTTCCATCGCTCCCCACAAGAGGTGTTTAAACAAAAGGATGAATTACTGCTCTGACCAAATCAGTACCTGTCTCAGTGCCTTTGAGCGAGTGATTTAAGATGAAGGAAGAGTCATCCTGTGTCACGTGATGCTTAACAGGCGGGCATGGAACCGAGTAGCAAAGACGGAGTGCCCACATTGTTGTAACAAACAATGCAACTTATTCCACGCACATTTGGATCATGTCATCACCATCATCGCAACTACCTTTAGTTTTACCACTACCATCATCACGACCATTGTCACCTTCACCGTCACCACCACCACCATCGTCACCAGCATCACCACCTTCATCAATACAACCATCGTCACAATCACTGCCATCGTCATCATCAATGCCTCAGTTACAATTATCATCATTCACCCTTGTTATCCACGACCGTTATCATCGTCACCACAATCATCATCATCATCATCATCACCAACATCGCTATCATCATCATCATGATCACGAACATCGCCGTCATCATCATCACCAACATCGCTATCATCATCATCATCATAATCATCACCATCATCATAATCATCATCATCACCATCATCATAATCACCAACATCGCTATAATCATTACCACTGTCATCATCATAATCGTTATCATCATCAACAGCATCATCACCGTCTCAAGATTTTGATTGGGTGTACATTGATTTCGTTCCTAGCTAACTTACTCAATATTCTCCTCTCTTTTCGCTGCGGTTCTCGAATCTGAAACGAGGGGTTAGTTGCCTTAGTACTACGTTACTTGCCGTCTACGAAACAGATCGTGGGTTATTGTAATAGAACAAAGGCCATTGTAGTACCTGCCTTCCATTTGATCTCTCATACACTTACTGTACGGCAGTCGATTCTTTTGTGTTAATTATAACGAAAACGTTATCTCTGTACGTAACTCTTTTTTTCAATGTTAAAAGACATATATTAAAACAATTGTTGACCGCAGTAAATTCAGGGTGGCCTTTTTGTTAGAAATTTGTACATAAAATAATCGTTTGGTTATATATCAAGCTTCATTGTTTGTTATGTTGCATAATAGTACGAGAATCACTTTCTGTAAGTCAATTGTTTGAATCGGATTGCTTCCTTTCACGAGGACTCTACTCTTTACCACATATTGCTAGCATTTACTTATGAAGAATGATCAACTAATATATACAGAAATTGAGAGTTGATCTTTAGACCCTGTATGTGACATCCAGGTAGACACTACCCTTTCGTCTCACACTACGAAAAAGGTTTTAGACGACACATCCATAGCTATTGACCGTCTGAGCTTGGAGCTGGCCTCTTCATACTGCGCACCTGCTACCAGACAGTCGATTTGATTAGCTCAACAAAGACAGACAAAAGATACTTCGTCAGTCAACCCCGACATCAACTAGTATAATGGCCGCTTTCCAGGCTTAAGCGCGTGGAGAAGGGAGATTTTCGTGTTACATAATCCTATCATTCGTCATTTGTGTATGTTACAAATTGTCAGATGTCAAATCTTGGTGCTAGACCACCTGAGCTTCGAACTTGAGTTTCATGTAAGCCAACTGGACATCTTTCGACTACTCGACTAAAATGATGGAAGTATCCTTATTATAGATTGGCATAACTGTTTAACTCAGCAGGAATGTGGACTGGTTTGGTATTAAAGGCCCATGCGATCTTGCTTAAGGTTCATAATTTTGACAACGTCTTCGTAACTTGTGTCACCAAATCACATTTCCTACTTCCTTGAATTTGAGCTTGCAAGATGTTCGCACCTAAAGCAGGCACTTTCATCGTATCAATTCAATGCAGAATGATACAAACGCGTGTCCCAGATAAAAGGCTTTTCTTGTTAAACACTACAAATTCCATGCAGAAGCAAGGATGTTTCCTTGGTAATGGAGACCAAGGTTCCTTTTTGATAGAACAAGGTTGTCGATTCTCACTAATCACTTCTAATTCCAATATTTTTCAAGTATTTTAGCCCGTAACTGTCAAACTAAATGCTATGAGGTTATCGTAATTTTTTGCAGAGATGTAAGTTAATTCTACGAATGAATCCTTAAACACAATGCTATAACACGATTCGAACGCATGTCAGTCTGAATTCAAATTGTTTTACTGTTATATACGTTGCTATGAAGACGCTTGCTATTGTTTGGTATCTAAGGTAATTGCAATCTAATTGTGTGTAACTATGTATTGTTTAAAGGCGCGTGCCACGTGCCGCGCCGTATAAATACTGACAGATATTCCCCAGAGAACCACTGGCCATCGTCAGGAAGGGAGTTGTGTATCTGTCATCATGTATTCCACACTTTTCATACTATCACTAACCTTTGCCGCTTGCACGGCGTTTTTTGGTGGAAGTTCGTCAGGTCTTGGAGACCACGTTGTTCGTCTGCGCAAACTTGGCTTCAACCAAGATCCAAAAACCTTCTCGCATGAAATAGTTGTACCATGGGCTAGGCCTTTTAAACCTGGGTACTGTGTCAGCTGGGAATGGCATACAGACAAACGCTATCGAGATGCTAGAATTGGAGTTTGCAAAGAACTGAGTGGAGGTATGTCTTCATTAATGTTTTAAAATTTTTCACTGTTTTTGTTCGAAGAATCCCATTCGTGAATTGTTCCCGGAAAGTTTTAGGGAGAAAGTTTTTGTATTAATATCGCTTTAAATTAGTTGTTCGGCTTCGGTGACCGCAGAATTTCCAGCTACATTACATCAGGTTCATGTAAAGTCTTTAAGAACTTTCCTTACGTCCGTTGGGCAAGTTGTTTTGATCTGTGGTTCTAGTATGGGTTAAGAGGACGTCAAATTTCAGCCACTCAAGGTTTTTCCCAGGTTCAGAGTCCTATCCATTGACCAATTGATCAATTGAAATAGGCATTGGAGCTTGATAGACAAGAATATAATGAAATGGGTTAAAATGTTCCAGATGGAATGTAAAAGTACCAGTGTGGTCAACTGGGCGCATTGACCTCAAATTTTGCCAATATTCAAGTTGAGTTCTTTAGATCGGCGGGACTTAGTGGACTCAACGGGAGTTTAAACGATTTAACGATTGTTTGCTTGATTAAAGTACCGTTAAATTAATCCATTTGGGTGTAGTTAGCATTTGCAAAAATGTGGAATTCTCTTCATGCCAAGTTTGAATAAAATCGCACTTTGACTTGTGGGCAATTCGTTCGTTCGCATTCACAAATGGGTTAAATCACTAGAAGTTAGTACTAAAAGTAGAAAATCGTATTTTAGATTCATAATAAAATGGGGGAAAACTATAGTGCGTTAAATTGAAAGGTTTCAGAGAAAGGTTCTCTTGGCTAGCTCAGTTTTTTGTGATTTTCATTCCATAAAACTACAAATATAGTCTTTTCCGCAAAACACTACAAATTTCAATCTTTAAGAAGTAACTACACACGTTATCCACTGGTAAATTGTAGTATTGTCTGGAAACGCCACGTGGAATAAAGCTCGCGCAGGCGTTATGAAGCGGTAAGATAGATTTCCATGACAACGGTTTCGGTCGATAAAAACCGCATGTTTACTTTCCTTATGCAGTTTAAAGCAGGTATATTTTTGTATATTGGCTTTTAAAAAATTGAAATGGAAAAGAGATTTGGAAGTAAAAAGTGGTACAATGTTAATTGTTTGGGCGTGTCTGTTAAAGTCAAGCTTTGTCATTAAAATTTTGGATTATCCACTTAAATTACTGGAGCAAAATTAAGGAAGCTGTAGATTTCGTGGGGAAAGAGATGTTTGATGAGGAATCTTTAGGTTTTAATTTCAAACTAGGAGCCATTTCCATCAGCACGTTCTCATATCTTGTCTTTTAAAGCTATCAAAACTTTTCCCTTATGATTCAGAAACAAGACACTAAAGTAGCATTTATTTGGAGATCATTTTAATTTAGGGGGTGAGAGGGGCAGTACTGATTGTTGGCTTAATCAATAGTGCGTTGAGACTTTCGTTTTGGTTTGCTTTCAGCAATGATTGGAGTGTAAACGTGAATTTTGAAATTGAAAACAACATTTTATATATTTCATTACTCGTCTATTTTACAGCACGATTCTGACACCATTTCTTCTTTTTTTCTCAGATAAATCATATGACTGCAATGCACCTGACGGACGTTGCCATGATAAATGCCCTTACAAGAACGGTAGTTTCCCCTTTTGGCGTGTCCGTAATGCGGATACTGTACCGTTCCTTTGGACCATTAGGACACTCCAAATGTTTGAAAGTGCTTCCTCAAGATATCCAGTTAATAAAAACCCAACCAAGGGCTATGCTAGCACGTTTTTTGGGCCAGGTAAGTCAGCATATCATTGTTATAACATAAACAAGACCTCCCGTTGTGCTTTGAAAAATTTTTCGCTTCTTCCTTCTTAAGGATTGACAGCAACCCCCCCCCCCCCTTATCTTAGAAGTTATCTTAAATTGAAAGGAAACTTTGTAAGTGTATTATTTCGTTCGCCTAGATTTTCAAAACGGTAAAATGATTCGATAAGAGAGGCTTACTGACCAAGGGGAAGCTCTTTGGAGACGTACTGCTCCATTTGGAGAGGTACCGATAAATGCCTGTGTTTGCATTGAATTACAATCTTCAGCGAACCTTGCTGAGATTTGAGTGTGCTCAATATGATATTGATGCTTATTTGTCAGATGAAGACTATGTCAGTACTCTGTGCTCTATTTTTTCTACAATAATTTGTTACTTTACAGTAGTATCGACCACCGTTGAGCTATTGTTTTTAGGATTCAAAATGAAATATGTTTCCCACTGAAGTAATTTGTTTTTGCTTACACGATGCTTTCTTATTTTATCACAGGGTATTACCCAAGCAATGCTTTTGATAACAATCCTGACTCCATCTGGGTCTCCAATGGAGTTTCGTCACCTGGCATTAACTGGATAGCATACGAGTTTGACCACCCTGTGACCATCAATAGCATTCGTTTGGTAGGTGAGGCTGATCATCCCTCCCGTACCCCAGGTCTGCTTTACGTTGAAGCTTCCTGTGAAAAATATTTCCGTACCTTTAGCAGCGAATGGTCAATTAGCAACACAGCACATGAAACCGATAAGCGCTTCAGCAAGCCAAGAAATAACAGAAGATCCTAAGTATTCACGAAAACGAGGCTGATAATACGCGACAGAGCATGACCTCGTATGCATCATGTGTAGCAGAATAGCGTATATGTTTGAGCACTTGTATGAAACAGAGAATGACAGAGTGGAGGATGTTATTGGACTTTGAAACGAGGTTAAGGTTACTTTAAATAAACTTTAGGATTTAAGTGACAATGGTCAAGTGAAATTGCTGACGGCGAGCAGTATTGGAATGCTTGGGATGTGGTAAGGATGTGTAGTGTTAAGTTAATTAGTGCTTTTAAAAGGTTAAGTTACCAATGTTCTGCCTCGTGTTTTCTTAAGGCAGCATTTTCTATTGTGACAAAAATGTCAAAATAGTATAAAAGACATTTGGGGCTATTTGATTTCAATTCTGAATGCATTGGAGCGTGGAGTATTTTCTTAAAAAGTCATTTCTAAATCTTTACTTTTCGTTTGCGATTATGTTTACATCGGAAAGCTAAATTTTGATTGATTTTATGCAGCTGAAAGTGAACTTAATGTTTTCACTTCGTAACGTTGCACATGTAATATTTCGTCCTCGAT
>JANTCA010000122.1:0-12938 GCA_024741275.1 Chironex yamaguchii
CAGAAGTTACAAAAGCAAGGTTACAGCAAATGTCGTATCATAAGAGCAATACTTGACCGTGAGTTCGCCACAGGTGCACTTTGATTTAGTATATATATGTATGTGAAACACACCTTCTTGATGCTTTCGCAAATTCTTACAGAGTTTACATTGCTTAATTGAGAGTTATTTGATGCTGAGAAGGAATTACCAGACCATTTATGAATATGACAATGCAATACCAAAGTCTTGATGTACAAAAGCTCAAGCACGAGGAATGTTTGTTCATTGTAACTTATCTTGGTCTGAAGGAGCTCCCACTAACTAAAGCATCAACTACATCAAATGCAGCCTTAGAACAATAGAGCCTCATCTGGATTGAGAAGTATTTAAGAAATTCTGCCTATAGACATCTTATCCAAACTTATTTCTACTCTACAGAATTACATTTCCAATGAGATATACAAACCATGAGTAAACATATTTAAAGCTCAAGCTAGCAAAAACAAGCTACACTCCGCAATGGGACCAAGTAGATGTGGATTCTATAAAATGCTAAAAAGAATTTGATTCCCGGCATTGACCACAAAAACACATTAGGGATATTTGCAAGCACTACGTAGCAAAAAAGTTGATAATGTAAAGTGGTAGGATCAAAAAATAGTAATATTGAAAAATCACTTTAAAGAACTGTCAACTTATTTTGTTTGACACATTGCATGCAGTGGACTGAGTTCTTTGTGGAGAATGACCCATGTATAGTTCAAATACTAATTCATCATTTTGTTCCACTCTTCTACATCTTCAGTAGAATATGCTGCTTCCAATTAGGCCCAAAGTCAAGTATGAGCCAAGAAGTTTTGTCTGAATTTTTTTCACCTTGGTCCCTCGTGAAACAAGAGGCCCTGAATGCCTCTGAGTGAGCGTAGTGTCGAGAATGGTTGTATCCTGTGGGGGTTGTGTGCAGTCATTCCACTACATGGGAGGAGCCAAGTGTATCACCTGTTGAGCTGAGCAAGTTTGTTCTCTTAATTATGTTGTAGTCCATGTCTCGTTTGCATCCCGTATTTACGTTAGGTTGTTATTTGGTGCTAACTATCATAGTATATTGACTTACTATTTGGTGTAAGACTTTAATCCATAATGACGTGTTGGCATTGTTTGATTCAGTTGTTGTTGTTGCTCATTGTTGTTGTTGTTGCCTGTTAAGGTTTTTTTTGGTGCTGTCGTGTATAGAACGTCGAAGTAACGTTGTATGAAGAATAAGTTCTCATGTCAAGCTAAAAAGGAGTTTGTTACTTTTCGTCTTCGCTTCTGCAACATAATTTCAACGATCTGTCATCCTCTGGAAATAGACATTACCATGCTCATTATCATTAAGGCCTACCCTAGCATTGTCTGCATGAAAGTGTTTGCTCAAAACTGTCTGGTTGCCAAAGCAAGACTTTGATTTGGAACGTAAAGGCAGGAGGTTCTATGTGTTTGAAACTCATCAGAAGTTACCATCTGTAGCTCTGATGCATCCACGAGAGTACCTGAAATCACCTTTTGCTCGAATGCATTAAGATAATGCTGGTCCAGTTTAGTGGAAAATGATTCTCATTATTGTAGATGCATACAGCAAATAGATAGAGTTACACTTGACCTCATCTTTAGCAGTTGTCGTGACAGTTGAAAAGCTAAGAATGACATTTGCAGCTTTTGGATTACCAGCCATCTTGGTGTCAGGCAATTGAACATGTTTCACAAGCAAGGTGTTTCAGGAATACAACATGTTACTATGGCTCCCTAGCATCCATCATCCAATTGCTTGGCAGAGAGGGGAGTGCAGACCGGCAAAGTGGGCTTTGAAAAAGTGCAGGAAGGTCATCTTCCATCAAAAGTCGGCCAAGTTCTTTTCAAATATGTTTGGCCTTTTGGATTCCAGCTGTAATAGCTAATAAATGAGGACCAAGATCTTATGTGGCCAGTCTAGAAGAAGGGAGAACATGCCATTGTCATGTGGATCACATAATCACTCAGATCCTTGTAACAACCTGCCACATTTACCTGTTGTGGTGAGGGATTTACCCATTACAAGTGATGTTTCCACTAGTGCTGAATCTACCCTTGATAATAAAGCCTGTCAAGAGCCAGAAATGCTAGCAGGTTCTATGACCAAGGAACTGGGATTCACAGATACAGGGAGTGTACCAGAGACACCTGTGCTGTGACGTTCACAGCATGTCATCATCATCATGGGGTGTCATCTTCTTCCTAGAAGGTCGACTGTCATGGCCTGCCATCCTTCTCTGCTCTGTGCTGCCCTCTTCAACCCGGTGTAACGGATCCCCGTCCACTGCTGTAAGTCACTTGACCAAGTGAATCTGGGTCTTCCTCTGCCCCTTCTTGCTTCCAGTCCTCCCTTTAGTAGTTTTTGCTGCACCTGTTCTGCTCTGGTGATGTGCTCGAAGTATTGCAGCTTTCTTCTCTTTACGTTGCATAGCAGTTTCCTGTTTTCTCCCATCTTCTTTAAAACTTCATTTTTCACTCTGTCTTTGTACGATATTTTAAGCATACGATGGTAACACCAGATTTCGAATGCTTCCAGTCTTTTCTCCATTTCTCGGTTCACGACCCATGTTTCTGAAGCATAAAGCAGAGTTGACGTGATATAACACTGGAGTAGGTGCTTACGTAGGCCCAAGTTTTAGAGCTCTGGAAGTTAGGAGACTTCCCGTTTTCTCGAAGGTAGATCTTGCTATCCCCTTTTGATTTCTTTTTCACATCTCCCATCACTAGTTATCAGGTGGCCCATGTATGTGAACTCTTCAACTTCTTCCAATCTCTGGTTGTTGACTTTTATCTCTAATTGTACTGGTACTTTCTCTCTGCTGACTATCATGATCTTTGTTTTCTTGATGTTCATTTTTAAGCCATACTGCTCACTGATCTGGTTGGTTCTCTCTACGATTTGTAGTAGCTTCTCCTGACTATCAGCCACTAAAGCTGTATCATCAGCGTATCTGAAGTAGTTGTAGTTGTGTCCACCAATACAACATCCTGGTAGTTCCTCTATTTCTTTAAAAATCACCTCTGTGTAGTTATTGATGTTTAACTGTTTTGAACATGCTGTTTGTTGTCAAGAATACTAATGTCATGTATGGACATTTTGTAATTCAAAAATGATGTTCATGGGTAGTGAACTTAAAAGGGAGGGGAAGTGTTGTATACTAAGGCTCTACAATAAGGCCCTTTTGTTATTAGGTAAGGTTACGTTGTCATCCCCCTGTTCATATGTTAAGATTGATCCCTTGTGCACGAGAAGCTTAGTACAGTTGTTTGAAGGTGAGAATTTGCTAATGCACTGATTGGTTGTTTTCCTTTAAATTTTTCCTCTTGATATATTACGTATATGCTGAAGTAAAATCTGTTACCAAAATAGAGCTATAAAGAGGAAGCGTTAGATCAACACATAATTATTCTTGAGATCAATATAAACACTCAGGACAAAACTCTGACTGAAGACAACAACTTTTACAAATTCTGTTTGTTCCAAGCTTTCAATGCTTTCTGCATCATCATCAGGGATCAAGATATACAGCAAAACAAGTATTTTTATAACCACATTAATACAATTTTTTAAACAAAAGTTTCAAGTCATGTCCAATCATAAATGTTCATTATTTCCCACAACAAAACACATGATTTAAAACAGTTAAACATCAAGAATAGATTTTGGTTTCCTGACTCGCTGTGAAAGATGGAGAACAAAAGTCTCTGGTTCATTCATCGAAACCAATTCCTTGCTAGGTGTTATGAACTATGAACTACGACTATGCTATGTTATGGTAATTTACGTTATGAACTAAGAACTGTTTATTACTTGATTGTCTTGTGAATTAGCTAGTTGGGCTACCTGTGGTGGCTCATGTTAGGTCAGCGGTTTTCATTGTCAGGCCGCCATCTTGCGAAAGCAACTCATAATGTAGTGTGTTTTTATAGCTTCGTAAAGCCTTAAGAAGTGGCATTATTTGTTTGTTATTCATTACACTAGGAGAACATGATGTTCTGCCTTTTAAATGGCTTCATCACCAATGATAGATTTAGCACTAGTAGAAGAATCACTTGGATAAGCCACTCTCAACAACAGGTACATTTGGCATGTTGATATTCTGAAAAAGAGGCACTACAGTGGATGTGATCTACATGAGGATGAAATGTTTCCCATCTTCCGGAGTGTGAAAGATCAAGGTTTATTTTTGATTGTTCTACCAAAATCAATTCAGCTTTGGATGTCCCAGTGGTTGGTTGCAGAATCACATGATATTTAAAAGTATTTAGTTGACTTTTGATTGAAAATGACCTTGCTACATCATTTCAATGCCCTCTTTGTTGGTCTGCACTCCCCTTTCAGTCAAGCCATTGGATGATGGATGGTGGTGAGTGGTAGTTATGTGTAGTGTTCCATTATGTTTCAGAAATACGTCACTTGTGAATATGAAAATGGCTGGTAATCCAAAAGACATAAATGTCATTCCCAGTTTTTCCACTGCTGCTGCAGTTGAAGATGGCATCGTGCGAGCTTCTATCCCTTTACTGTATGCATCCACAATGATGGGAATCATTTTGCCCATAGACGGACCAACCAATCAACATGCATCCTGGCAAAAGACTGACTATTTTGAGTGCTCCCACAGTTCATTTAGTGGTAACTTTTGATGAATTTGCCTTAATAACCAGTGTCTAGTTTTGGTTACCAGAATGTTTTGAGTCAAAGTTTTCAAGCAGATGGGCCTTGTATAGAATGTGAGTCAATTGTTTCCTCCCTTATGGTGGAATGATTTGATACTACCCCAATAAGATGCATCTTTTCTCAAAACTAAGCTCATTACCCAACTTGTATGGTTGAAACTTGGAGCCGTTTATGAGATCTGGCATTCCATGTGTGACAAGATACTTCAGGCTGTGGATTCAGGTTGGGTTTACAGGTTTGAAAAAACTGGTCAGATTTCTAAAAAACCTATGTACTATATATCAAGAACCTCCCTTCCCCTGACTTTTTATAGAAGGAAATAAAGAAGGACTGTAATTTTGTTAATTCTATAGCACTGAATGTCTATCCTTGTATCCCTCTGGAAGCCTCCCTTGATCCTTGATTCACACTGATGCTTAACTGTAATTTGATAAGTGGATAACTGATTTTCCAATACTTACTGCTTTAAATAGTGTAATCGTATTTAACAAAAGTGCTTTGTCAAGTATTATAAATATAGTGACATGTCTGACAAAATGTTAGTGATGCTTTCTGACATTTCAGTGCCACACATGAACAAAATAATCTCCCATTGTTTCTCATTACTTATTGCAAAATACAGCAATTAAAGATGAATGAAAAATCCCAATGACAAACCCATAGACCCAACAGAATTCTGTAAATAAAAGTAGAGCTTTTGGAATGCTTAAAATCGTGAAAATGATTTCATTTTTACATTGAAAATTTATGAAAAATGTTGAATGATATAACTGTGTAATTTGTTTAATTATTTGTTTAAGTTGCTTTTTTGAAAAGGGGACTGACTATTGAAAAAATGGGTGTTCCTAATTAATGTAAGGCCATGGTCCTAAGTTCTTTGTGTAATCTCCACCCTCCAATACACCTTACTTAATTATCAAACAAAACTATGACTGCTTGTTTACAAATGGTAGTGCTGTTCTAATTCTAAATCTGTTGCAAGAGTGGAATCCTTTGCATTCATAGCCAGGCGTTATCCTCTGTAGCTAGGGCAAATCAAGGCAATAATCAAAGCAAACTAGCGGTAAAAGGTTGTGCTAACTTCCAGCTATCAAGTGTCTTCTTTACCAAACAATAGGCGACAACATACAACAGTAATTGACAGAACAAAAAAGTTAATCAGCAATAAAAGAACGTCTGGTGAAGCCAATTCAAGCATCTAGTACTACAGTAATCCCCAGGAAATGCAAGAAGTAGTCTAAACCATGGAACAGAATCAAATGGAAATACGAAATCTGATGTTGACAATATTACGCTAATGCCCGGCGCTCACTTGAGCATTCATGGTAGTATAGCAACATTTTCAAGTTTGTATCCCTGAAAAAATGCATGCTCATTCGCAATGATCACTGAGCTGATAGCTCAGAACACCCACACACTGTGAAGAAATGTTCATGCATGCCTAAAATCATTCAACATGTTGAAAATCCGATGCTCATGGCATGTGTGACCAATATCGCAGAAAAGGACACCGCACACTTGAGGAAACAGTGTAAGGCAAGAGTCACAAGTGATGCTCAGCTCAGCTGAATGTGCAAGTGTGCGCCGGGCGTAAGAAACTCTTAGACAAATGAGAATAATACAACTAGTCTCCTAACAGTCCTTTAAACACTGACAATTACATAGCTATAACAAAACAGCCAGGTCAGCATAGGTTCACAAGACCTTGGAGATTGTGACAAAAGGTTACACCTAGCCATGAAAAATGCAGAGTATTTTTCACTCTTTCAGTAGTGCCCATTTCAAGCCTCTCTGGAACTTCTTTGACACGCAAGTGACTAATGATTTGACTTTTTATCAACAAGGCACATGATTTATACTTAACATTTTTTCATTTATAGTGATACTCAGAAACAATCTTATTTGCAATTTTATTTATTTATCATCAATCATAGGCCCAACATTTAGGAATTGTTTGAAAAGATTGCTTTTTATATTTTAAAGTTGTAAATGAAAGATAGGCAAAGGCACATGGTTTGTTGACCTTCAAAAGTTTATGTAGAGATGTTTATGCAATTGTGCAACTTAATTGGAGAGGTGGGCCTTGTTAGGAGACGTATAGGGCTAATTTCTGTTTTATGTTTTTTGACTAGAATTGAATTCACCGCCATTCTAACTTCTCAGGAATTTATTAGATAAATCTTAATATATGGAGTAGACTCCTCAGTATTCTGAACAGACCTATACAGTGTTAAATTTGCAGTGTATGTCATTGTGGCCTAAATTGCATCAGTCTTTTGTTTAAGAAACTGCATCACAATAAGCTGTGAATGTTCATTAATAAAGCTTAATGCATATCTGAATTCATCATTGGCAGCAGGGTCAACAGAACATTCTTTGATATGTAATTAGTCACTTGTTTCAATGGGGGGTTTCCTTAGCCCAATGAAAAGGACTCTGCTCCATGACTTCCTTTTTTAATGTCAGTGTTCACTAAGAATTTTCAGGGATTACCTGCCACCATCCTTTGCATCTCTTAATATTAATACAGAGTTTAATCATCACATCACTGAACCGGCTGAGCAAATGGTGTTGCATTCTTAGCCTTTGTAATGTAATAAAGGTCTTCATTCTCAGTATCATGAATTTTTATTTCTCGTAAATCTATGTCAAATAATGGAATTTTGAAGCTTGTCCAATAGTCATTGATGAAATAAACAAATAGCAAAATTTGTTGCCTTCATGAAACACTGAGACAAAGAAAAAACCAATAACTGATAACATGACTACAAGTTGTTGTTGACCAAAACTAACTTATTTCCCACCAATTCCATTGCATCTTGTCTCCATACACCAACTGTCAAAAATAGCATAATGCATTGTTTACAATCGTGTGGCAAGTGATATTGACTACCATAAATAGCACTACAGGCAAACCAGTACTTAAACGGATTGACCCATTTGAGTAGTAAGTTATCTTCCATTATCAGTTACCAGTTAATAGTTTATTACATATGCTACATAGCAATTTCTTTTTGACTACAACCTGTCTAGATTAAAGAAGCTCTCTCGTGGTCTGCTTATGCACAAAGTGGTTTTGTTGCTGTAGTTAGTTGTATAGGGCAGTCTTAAGACTGCTGCGTATTTCCAATGTTGTTTTGTGATATGGACAATTCAAAAATCTAAATCATTGGGTCTTGTACAAAGCTTCATTTCCTATGCCATGTTAGGCATACAGGAATTTACTAAATTCTTGTAGTAGTGACTAGATAGTCTTTACTATGGGGATCAAAAAGTTCAGTGGTTATGCTCTGCCATACTCTGGTTTGGTGTTGACAGTTGGTGTTGGTCATTGGATTTTCCTGTGCTTTGTAGCTAGTGCATATTTCACACATAGAGATGAATTCTGTGATTCCGTTAGTTATTTTTGGTCAATGCATTGCCTCGCGTGCTCAGTAAAAAGTACATTGCACTTCAAGATGGCTTGTACTTTGATCTGTTATGCAGTGTCACAGGTATATCTGGACCTCTGAAGGCTAATCCAATCCATGACTCTAGTACATTCTGCAGAAAGACACAAAACAAAATGACATCAACACAGTGTGGATAGGTAATGGGTAAAATGTATCTATAACAATGACCTGTAGTGCACATACCTAAGTGTGTGATGATTTTGGACACTCTGTAGAGATATCGGTAGAAATTCTTATTAAACACATGCTCTCTCTGGCATAGCATTAATAACCTGTTGTAGCATGGGACCAATACACATACATTTTATCAGTACAGACAGTACCAGAGATCATTTTTGTGACTTGCATAATCTGACTAATTGTTTAAATTGTTAATTTAACGTGAAACGTTTGCTCCTGTTTTAGGCTGATGCATTAACGGGACAGTTTGCAGACTTAAAAGGAGAACACAGAGAGCTGAAATTGGCAGCTGCTCATATTGAGGATGCATTAAGTGGCAGGTAATGTTAGTACACTCATGATGAAATTATTGCTCTTTCAAAATTGCAGAAATCTACTGCACAGCTACATCAGATTCAAGCAATGCATTGTCTTTATCATAATGCAATTGAACGTGTGCATGCGTGTTTTTGTTCCGTGTGCAATTATTAACCAATCTTGCATCTATGACCACTAACAATCACGCAATAGATTGAATAAAAGAGCCAAAAATAATTGTCAGCAGAAGCTTTCCTAGATCAGAGGATCGTTAGCAATATTAAGGTGAAGGTGTATCAAGTCTGGATAACTTGATACCCACCATGTGATTTCTCTCAGGATATTCTCTTACTTAACCAACTGATCACATACCATATTTACAAGTCAGTAAATTGTGGCAACAGTCCCTGGATTTCTTCTTTGTATTCATGTCATGGATGCAGTGGAAAGACTTCCAACATATATTCGATATAGAAAGAATGTTATGTGTGATATATGTATATAATCACTAAGTAATGGTGATTTTTATTGCAACCCCTTTTTTTATAACATACTCATTATTCAGTGTAGCTGATTCCTATGTTAGGGAATTTTACTAAGAAGGGAGCTTTTTATGAGAGTGGGCTCCCATTACCTTCTCTCGCCGATGGTTTTTTGTTTGTGGTTATGTGGGTTTGTATTAACAACCTTTGGCTTGTAAGATGGTCGTCTTATCCACTATACCATGGTAGCTCAGTAATCAGTTAAAGTTATTTTGGCTCCAGTAAATAATACGAAAAAAAAGAAATATTTTGGTCGAATTATTTTTGCTACTTTTTCTCTTACAGGGGCAAGTATGGCAAGGCTAGGTCATTTTTCAAATCGCAGTTTGCACAAAGGTATTAATGTTTCTTATGTATGAATTTGGTTTATTATGCTTTTACCTTAATCTAAGAAAATGTTTTAGCTTGCATGTCTCACAAGAACATATCTGCTTTGCAGTCAAAATGCTAATCCTTTTAAAGGTCAAGTATGGAGATTTAAAAAGTGTATATGTTATGGCAGTTTTTGATATGCTTAACACAACCTGTGGCATAACAGTTTAGATAGATAGGTACAACTTGCTTTCGCAAAGTCATATATTGCGTTGAACATTAGTTTTTTTATCAAATTAATAGAGAGAGTATAAAGAAATAACCAGCTAAACCACTTGACATATGTCAGTAACCATGTCATTGTTATTTGCTATACCAAGGCTAATATATCTTACCAGTATATATTCTATTTGGCAATCATGTTTAAAATACGAATGTTGTAGTGCTGCCTGGGACATGTTAGATTTTCACATGTACAACATGTGTCCTATACCTAAACAATGTGACACTGCCATAGGCCAGTACCTGCTAAACAGTCACCTAGTGCCACAGAGTCAAGCGATCCTCTTTTTGCTGTTGTTGAGAAAGTTAGATCTACAGTATTTTTTAGTTAGTAGTGAACATAAAGCTACTTTTTGTAAATAGAAGCAGCAAACTTCCACTCTGAATGTTTAATTAGTACTTGGCTCTTCACCAATTCCCTCATTTATTTCCATAATTTACATATTTTCTTTTTGTTTTCCATTGCCCAGTTGTTGGTTCCTTTTTTAAAGCAGTCGTTTTTCTATCTTTGTTACTTTATTTTGACGAATCTATGTGATAAGTAACATGATTAAAAGCTATTTAAATGAGTTTATTACTTAACACAGTACTTTGTTGTTTAATTTAGACGACGAATGGAGGAGCTATTGCTACTAGATCACATCTGACCAAGTTCCAGCAAAGTCCCTTGAGTCACCTCTTGCTAAGGGTGGAAGATTTTACCAACCCCAATTGATTTTTTAATAGCTTCGTTACTTAGAATAAACAGCATTACTGAACTTGTCTTATTTGGAATTAAAATGTCATTATTTTACCTTTAAACCGAAAACACTAGTAATCCCTAATGTTGACACTAAGTTTTAAATATGTGCTTTGCAGCAATGTAGTGCCTTGCTGCTACTAAATATCCAATAAAGTGTAACTTCACAGCCTTTATAAAAGAAAAACAGCAAGATTTTATCCCACTGCTAAGGCCATGTAGGTCAAAAAATTCATTATGCATCACAGATGCATCATTTAAGTTTGTGAACTGGTGTACCAAAAGTGATTTTTGCTAATTTACACTAGCAACTGATAATAAACTATATTTAGTATATGGTGAAAATAATCAACGAGAAGACCAAGTTCCAATTTCTTAGAGCTATTTCCATGGGAGTAGTTAGATGTAACACCTGTTGGGATGCAGCTTTATCATCATGATAATAATAGTTACACGCAATCTCGTGTTCCTCTAGTAAATTTCCTGTCTCTGGACATGATCTTCAGGTATATTTTAAATTCAGGGGGAGCCATGTCAATATGAAAGATTACAGTGTCATTAATCAATTTGTCTGTTGTAGGTGCTTCAAAATTTTGCACCACGTGTGGTACAACCGAATATTTTTAGCAACCATTATCATCCATGCCGTGTTAATATTCTGGGAACCGCCATCTGTCGACAAGAACCAGTGAGTCGAGTTTTTTATTACTTTAAACTATTTGTCAGTCTGGATTATTTGTGGCTTTGTGACAGAGTTATAGTTTGACATAACCCATGCCATTCATCGTGAAGACTAAAGAGGTTTATTTCACAATGATATTCTCAGAATTAATACACTTCTTGTATTTTAATTTACATATCTAGATTTTCTTCTGAGAATAGTAGATACTGTTTTAAAGAGTGCTGCCGAAGTGTTTCCATATTCCAGTATTCAGTTTCAAACTGTTTTTGGTGTCTTCAATATGAGGTTTTATATATTTGGCCAACACTCATACATATATGATAAGATGTACAACTACCCAGCCATTCTTATCGGGAACGTCCCAATTCTTCTTGTTAATTCTTTGTGAATTAAATTTTGTTTACTATTGGATTGCAGTTTTGTGCAGTTCACTGCTTATCTGTATGATGTTAACTGAGGAAAACTCAAGTCAAATTGTATGGCGCAATTTCACTGTAATGATGTTTGCTTAGCAACACATCTGTTTCTAACAAAATCTTGATTGTCGTGTTGCTTGTCAAGTAGAATACTCCTTTATTTAGATTTGCGCTAGTGAATTTACTCGAAGATTATGGCGCTTCAATATACGTTCAATTAGTCTTTAACGTCACGAAAACCGAAGGACTTTTCAGTGTTAATTTACTTAAAGATAATGTGTTTGGTTACACTTAACTTAACCTCCCTCTTCAATCTTAGTTGCAATTGTTAGAAGACAACTGGGGCACAAGCTCCACCTGCAACTTATATTCTTTCTCATTCAACCTTCACTGTCACAATTAGAAACTTCTATTATGACCACTAGGTTCTTGTTAGATTGTAAACTGTGCCATATGCGGTTTTCGTTTTCGACAAAACCTCTCCGAGCCAACGGTATTTTACAAAGGTAAAGTTTGTATATGCGATTAGACTTAACTGGTACATGTATGTCTAATTCTCCATCCTTTTTATTGCGTCTCGGTGTACTTTTTCTTCTAATTTGGCTGTGTGCCGCAGAAGTATGTTTTCGTTTAAGTGAAAGCAATAGAAGTGGAAGTGTCAATATGCTCTTAGCATACACTCAGTTCCTGTGACTGTAACATTAACCTTGAAACTTTCAAATCCAACAACCAACACTTATTACCACACTATAAAATAAATAATTTCATTTTCCCTTCTAGAGTTCACTGGTCTATCTACTTTGTTGGATTTCTCTGTGTTGCTCTATATTTATTTGATGTATTTATACATATTCGATTTTTGAATTGGGGGATATTCTGGTCACTGAAAACAGTGGAAAGTTATTGGAATGGGTACGTAGAGAGTATTGATTATTCTTTTTTTTTGCTGCCTGTGGCATTTAAGCAGCGCTTCTTGACCGAGGCATATCACAGACGCACAGCAATTTGCCCGGGAAAGCCATTTTTACAGAACGCAGCAAGAACTTTGCAATGTCTTATGATAAAACTTTTAAGGGATTATTCACGTTAAACGCTGCTTTGTATATTCTATTGTTACTGTTTAATCCATTGTTTTGAGTTACTATTGGATATGTATGGGTTTCCTCAGTTGCCTGCATTTGTTTGTAATTAACAACTGAAGATAACTGAACTGAAATACTTACATCTCAATGCTGTTTGTTGCATTGTCTATCTATCTATCTATCTATCTATCTATCTATCTATCTATCTATCTATCTATCTATCTATCTATCTATCTGTCT
>JANTCA010000123.1:0-12936 GCA_024741275.1 Chironex yamaguchii
AAGCTTTTAAGTATGATTTTAGCGCAATGTCGCAAATTTTCAAGGCGATTTTCAAGTTTTGTACCACAAAAAGATTTGAAAAGTACTTTATAAGCAATATTAAGCAATATTTATCTCCAACTGCCTTCGTTTTCCTATGATATTGGTCGGTCTAAACCATACCAATACAGTTTCATTGGAAACAGCGCTCGAACTATCAGGATCAGATGTGTGTAAATGGTTCCACCTTTATTCCAGCCTTGGAGCTCGCTTGAGTCATCAGCCTTATAAACTCGGGCAAGAGAGCGCATTTAGCGTAGCTTTAGCAGTGACTGGAATCATTAACCATTTGCAACAAGTTCGCGCTAGCTTGAATGGCTGTTCTAGTCATCAGCCATAGCAACCCAGACAAGTTGACACACTTAGTCAAGCTGTGGTATTTGTTTGAGTCATCAAGCAACTTTGCAAGCTAAGTCCAGCCTTAGCAGTTCTTAGAATCGTTAGTCATGGTAATGTGGACAAGGAAACCCTTCGATCTTTGCTTCAGTACTTCTTGAAATTACAAGTCATGGAAATGTGGGCACTTTCCTAAGGGTTGACTTCCAGACTTTATGCAGCTTAAGTAGAGGCTAGAGTAATCAGCTATGACAATGTTGACAACGTAACACGTTCAGTCCACCTCAGTAGTTGTTGGAACTATCATCCATGAGAAATGTGGACCGATAAACACGTCGCGTCATGCTTTAGTGGTCGCTAGGAGCATGAATCATAGAAATGTAACCAAGCTATCATATTAACTCTAGCTTTAGTATTTGTTGCAGTCATCAGCCACAGACATGTCGAGAACTTTGCACGTTTTGTCCAGCTTAGCATCATTATGACAAATAGCATCATCATGATCATTGACATCATTATGATAATTAGCATCATTATGATCATTGACATCATCATGATCATTGACATCATCATGATCATTGACATCATCATGATCATTGACATCATCATGATCATTGACATCATCATCATTGACATCATCATGATCATTGAAATCATCATGATCATTGACATCATCATGATCATTGACATCATCATGGTCATTGACATCATTATGATAATTAGCATCATTATGATCATTGACATCATCATGATCATTAGCATCATTATGATTACTAGCATCGTCATGTTCATTGACATCATATGATTATTGAAATGATCATTAACATCATTATGATCATTGTCATCATATGATTATTGACATGATATGATTATCAAAATGATCATTAACATCATTATGATCATTATCATCATCATGATCATTCACACCATATTGATCATTAGCATCGTCATGATAATTAACATCAAAATGATCACTGACAACATCATGGACATTAGCATCATTATGATGATCCCTTCTATCACCAAAATGACCCTAGATCCGCATTATAATCAGAACTTATTCATCACCATTGCTACCACTATAATCATCACCATTACCAATTCTACTATGACAAACACTATACTGCGTTCATTGTGATTTTATGACAACTATTTTGTTATCCAAGCACATCGAAGTCCTTATTGCATAATGTTCATATGACAAATATAATTTTCTCTGCTGCTAATATTTATAACTGAAATGTTAAGCTGGTTTGATAGTTGTTGAAAGAAATCTGGTTGTCTTCTGTGTCTCTTTTTACTTTACTCCATGAAAACATGAAAATATTGATGAAAGTCGTAAAGCATGGCTTATAAGTAATTACTCTATTTTTGTGTGCGTTCATTTAAGTAGAATTTACAGCAGTAACCTGTTTTAAGCAACTTCTACGGTTAGTATATCTGGAACAAGGAAATTGGATTGTTCCCTTACTTTCCATATTCACTCTAGGTTATATACAAAATTGTGCCGTAATGTTGAATCATCGTAAATCAAAATCCAGGCCGTTTGTAGAGTCATTTTTATCTCTGCTCAACCAGGCTAGCTAGACAATCTTTGGGCTTCGGAGAGCCGTTCAGTTTGAACAACTTGACTGTAAACAGTCTTGATAGAGTAAACAACTGTCTGTTCGTAAGTAATGACGCAAATCTTCAAACAACTCAATTTCTTTTCAGTAAGTTCGATCAAATCTTCAGCTTACTAAGCGCGATGAAACTGCCGAAGTGTAACAAAATCGCTTTAGACAACAGTGAAAATATGCTACGTAAGCATCATGATAAGATGTCGTAAAATAATAAATGACCATCTCTGTGGAATGTTCATATTGAATCACAAAACTTAATATATTTACGTCTTATTTATAACTGTTGTTTCCCAAACACTCAAGTATTTACATTACTTCATTGAAATATTTCTAGCCAATTGATAAACGGAAATCCATTCTATCAAAACAGAAACCTTTGTACAGCAATCCAAACTTTATAACACTGAAGCAATTTTGTTGATATCATTGGGTCGTACAGTGTTAAATATAAATATACTTCATTGACGTCAGTGATTCCACATTAAATCAGCAAAAGATTATTGGGATATTGGCTGTAATACCAAATACCTTTAAATGACTTGATTGGCCAGTGATTAATGCTGGGAATGAGCAAACAGACGGCAGTGGCAATAAACGAGGCTATAATAATGATGTCGAGACGCGGGAAACCAAAATGTTTGCTGTTCTTGTTGTTAATGATAGGTTTCCATTTGTATAACAGAGGGAGCTCTCACTAAATAAATGAGTAAAGAAGTAAGAAATATAATTAAGGTTCAATAGCTATGAGTTTCAGTTACTATTTAAACATTTCAATGTATTTGATTGGCACAGACACCAAGAAAACAGGATTGCAAATGCTACATCCTTGGAAATTCGTCATCAAACCATTCGAATGAGTTGACGCAATATGAAATGTAACAAAAGCCATTAAGTGAAATTTTAACTGATGATTTGAAATTCGAATGAAAAAAAATTGTCGGATAGGCAAACTATAAATTTCACAGCAATTTAAATCATGATTTGAACTTAAATTTCTATCAAGAATGTGTAGAGAATTTGAGAGATAAGTTGGCAACAATCCTGATGCATCTAATGATAATTAAATGTAACTTGCCACTTGCTTTTTATTTAAGATCATCTGTCGGAGAGTTTAAGATAAAACTCCTCCAATTTTGAACTAGCAACTAGGAGTCTTCCTAAATTGTAACAACCTAAGGCTCCTTTCTCAAAATCTTGTTACAAATTTATCTTGTTTCAGCGCCATGTTTATTTCAATTACTTTAAGACGTTACAAGGTCGTACAAAACTCCTTTGTCGACTTAAAAGCCACAGTCAATAGTTAGGCCAACAATAATGCTATCAAAAAAGCGAATCCTATTTTATATGGCACTTCAATTTTCTTTGCTTTCCTTAATTAACAGACAGGATTTGAGATAAAAAATCAACGAAAGCGTTGTGTATATGCATCTGAAAATTCAGTAACCTGATATTTATCGTTCTTTGTCAGTCAGATCTCGTCTTAGCCCATCGTGTCACATAACCTGAATATCTCTGGGTATGAATCTTTTGTAGTTTTACTCGATGTTTCTATTTGGTTAATTTAATTCATCACTTCAAATCCTTTTCTTTTGTAAATATAAATTGGGCATTATACTTTTTTCATTTCAATAACCGTCTGACCATAACTGAGTAATATTGATAACGAAATAGCTCTTTGTGTTCACTAGCCATCTCAAATCGTTGTAAACACATTGCCTAGGTTGAAACTGATAATGTTCTTGCAAGGAAGCTTTAGTTCTTGCAAACAACGTCTGTTTGATGAGGCAGGATTTGAAGGAAAGAAAACTTAAAAATCGTGACATTCTCTTAATGGTTAGATATTCTATTATTATCTCTGAGTCGCCTTTTGATCTTTGAAAGAAAAGGAATTGATGGATTTGCTAAGCTCAATGATTTGATACCCGAGTGGGAAATTTGATGAGTTTAGTGGCGCGATTGAAATCATTTGAAAAACACAAGAATCATTGTTCAATATAATGGTCATCAGAAATATTAACATAACAATAATAGACGTATAATGAGCTTACAAAGTCTTTATCCCATAATCATAACTTAATCCGAAAGGAATATTGAACTGTGTCAAGAGCGACCCTGCCAAGATATAATTTGAATTCCCACTGGAAACTTGTTCGCGAAATATTATTGCCTCGTTGATAAAATCGGGTTTGCATTTTTCCTATCGCAGAAATATATATTCCATCAGTTCTCTCAGATGAAATGTAATGAGCTCATTGCCTTGGAAACCATCACACCCTTTTGGCCATACCTAATTGAATTATCGTATATGAAGCAGTAAATCAGAATAATTGAAAGACATTCGATATGACGTCGACTTGTCACAAAGCAGACATTGAATTATCCCCTCTGATCAGATATCAAATAAAGCGACTGTCTACCACGGAATTTATGATAAATGATACCGAATCAAGTGGAGTAATATTGTCTCATGCTGACCTTAATGACGTGAAAGTGGCTAGATAAAGACACGCAAACACACAAGTTTTTTTCAAATTTCCCTTATATCACATAGTTGCAAGATAATATCGCTGGAGGAACTTGGATTATTATATCAAATTGCGTCGGTGGAGGCTTGTGATTCACTGACGAAGGAAAGTATCCGAGCTATATTTTCTTAATCTATTGAAGCATTTAACTGCTGTGTTCAGGAATTCTCAGCGAAGCTTAAACAGTTTGACGACGTTAATGAAAAACCGGTTTGATAAACATGCTGTGGAATATAATCAAACATTAAGTGGGAAATGGTGGGCAAGCAGTTTTATCACAGAACAGAAGAAAAATAAAGCAGATTTGTGTTACTACTTCGCCCTATTATCTGTTGTTTTGTGCAACGTTTAAGAAGGATTCATTGAACCTTACAAGGTGGAAAAGATCTTTTACGAGTTGATCAAAGTCTTCTGGCATTTTTAACGACTTATTTGATCAAAGAAGGTACTGACAAGCAACAAACCGAAGGTAATACTACACACAGCACCTCAGTGCACTAACAATATTTGGAGAAAGCGAAACTCGATAGAGTTGTTTTTTTCTTTGTTACACACCGTTGACTTCCATCGAAGGCGTAAATAAATCTGGTTGCAGAGAAAACATTGATGGACTTAATTTACCTGATATGGTACATTAACGCTAGATGAAGACGAAAATTCGCAAAGCGCTAAGAAGAAACTCGATACTCAAAACAGCGCTTTTGAACAGATAAAGAAGTTGGCTTCAACAAATTAATCCGTCCAATTTTCTCGTCTACAATTAAATTTTTATTCAGCAGTAGGATTGGCGAATTGATAGTGTTGGCTCTCAGCTACACATGATTTAGTCTTGCAGACAAAGTAAACGCTTTGTGCTTTTAGCCGGTTCTGTCTGTCCCAACCAGCGTTTTGCCTTTCTGTGGAGCCTTAAGCGGGCTACCTTGTGTTCCAGTATCAGACAATCAGATACCCAAGTCGATTGAAGTGAAAGGAACGATAAATATATCTGAAGTGATGGAAGATTCCTCGGACATCATTGTAGTCAAGATGGAAGATGATGGTATGTTGCCAGTAGGGCTAGAGCATCATGTTTCACCTCATCAAATGTCAGACAGCTCGAATGTAATAAATTCGCCATCTCTGAGTGACTGTGACGCCGATGAAAATCACAATCCGACAGACTCTGGCAACGAAAAAGTAGAATATCTATCGCCAAGCATGGTCAACGAAAGATCAAGTATAGTTATGATGGATCGTGTGCGACAGGTAAGCTTATTTACTCACTTTGTAATTAGTATCTGTGTTTCTTCGCAGCAGCTTCAATAAATTTGAGCAAATCGTGTTATACACAAACTATCCTTGTTCTCGTGCATTGCACAATACAGTTGTTTGGGAGCGTTCCCCTTAACTAATAGCCTAATCTGCTTCTAAACCCTCAGGGTAAGTTTGAAGACTTAATTGACGGTAGTTAAGTTGGTTGGGTAAAAGAGAGCTAGCATTCAACTGAACACAGCATCATTAGCAGAGCGAGGCTCGGAAGTTGTATGCCTATCAGAGGTTAGCAATTTTAACTTCACAGTCATATCTAATATCAAATAAGCCTTAGTTTACCATTCAGAGAAACAAGATTTAATTTTACGAAAGATAGTGTACTATTTAGGCGTATTTGGCTTGAAATACCGCTACCTTTAATGGGGACTGCAACTATTCACAACATCATTTCAGATCCCCGCCCGCCGCGCCAGATTGGGTCACTACTTACTTCTTACGCTATACCCCCCTTAAGCAAAATGGCATGTTATTCGCCATATTAGCACAGAGTAATTTAATTTTTCATCAAATATGCCTCATCAGGGTCTTTTTGAGTGTTCTTCTGTCACATTGCTTGATTGAAATTCTATATAATGCATTGGACAGCCCCCTTCATATTTTTGTCGAAACGTTCTTGGGCCTACATGACCTGAACTGTTCACTTCATTGGCGCCATTCGGATATATTTGACGGCTTTTCATCATCATTACTTTATAAGCAGATGTATTTATGTAAATGATGCAAGAACCGTTCAAGACTCAATCGTCACTTAAAGGCACCTGACTGTCTGCGCCAAGAGGCTTCAAATGAACCCTTAATTTACTCGGTAGTTTTATGGCTGAATAGAATTAAGAAAACTTCAGCTTGCAGTGTCATATGTAACCATCAGCATAAGAAGAAGCGTTTGCGGAGTCGGTAAGTCGATTAAGAAATAATATTTCTTGCCTTCTCTCTGCTAAAGTACAACCAGGAAGGTTCAAACTTGATAACTTCCTAATGTACAGTTTTGTCATACTTGCAAACCAATTCTTTAATTTCCCTTATCCTTTCATGATATATATCTTATTTCCCGCATACTTGCAAACGGTAAGCTGGCAAACTTTGCCCATCCTCTCTTTATATCCTCATATTTTAAGTAAAACGAAATTGCTACGAACTATACTTACTTTTAAACGCAAAAATATGAGCGACTGCAGCATTTTTTACGCAACTTAGTTAATAATATAGAGAGAATATAGAACTTTAAGAGAACGTGTAGAATAGCAATAATATTGATAAATAGATGTAACATATTTCTTAGGAAAAATGGAAAATGGAGTCGATAATTGCATCGTTAGCAAAATGGGTTAATCTCCCTCCGTGTCTCCTGAAATAGGTGTGTTAACAGAGGACATCTGCTAAGGTAGAGAGGATTTGTAGCCATCGGCCATGAGATAATTAGATGAATAGGTGAACCAGGTAGACAGTTATTGCTTCAGTGTCCTTGTCGCAAGTATGAAAATTAATAAGCTGTATACCTGACTTAACAACGCCTGATTCCATGACAGAGTGTATTAGACTATATCAGACAAAACAGATACTAATGAGGAGAACTTTTGTTGGCGAGATAGTAGCCAGTTGACGGACTGATAGCTGGAAGAGTGGAAAAAGTGTTGAAGTAATTAACTGCCCACCGTACGCGTTTAGGGATTGAGTTACAGCTTGAAAACTCAATCCTAGTAAGAACGACATGACAAATACATTCGTCAGTTAGGGTCCTTGTTGACTAGCTGAAGAAAACTTCCTAGTTAATGATAACACGAGTATGTTCTCGAATCTTTTGGGGATTACTTTGTAGATACAACTGTGCTTAACAATTTGCAGTTTAATTTTAAATTAACTTCGAATGTCAATGATGTTGTTTTAAGTCCTGCCTTCGCACAAGTAAGACATCGTGGAATAAAAAGACGATTAGTAGACCACACATACGACATCCCATCATTGTACTGGTACTTGGAGTATTACGAGAGAGGATGTTACATTTCAAAATTACCACTTAACATTTTATCGTAGACACAAGTAGGTTTTGCACTTTTTGCAACCTGAATACCTCATTAACCAAACTGAATAACTTATTAAAAGCATTAGAAGCGGAACAGTCCCTTGCTTGCACCAATTCCCCATCACATCAATAATTTTTGTAAGAATCAGATTTTCTTGCCATTCTCGTAACAACCCATCTCTAGCTTGGGTGAAATCAGTAGACCTTTTAAGCGAGTTCACATTTAGGTATCTACCCGGATGCTAGTTGAGAATTTTACATCTTAGTTGGCAGCACCAGGAAAGGGGCTAATTCAAATTCCTCTCCATCACCGTTAGAAAGCTATAGGCGAAGAAATAGTAAGATTGCTATAAGGATTTTCATGATTTGCTCGTGAGTTTCGAATACAAAATTAAATTTCTTTTGGAGAGACATTTTGAACTGGCAGAGGGTTTCGCTTTCCAATTACAGTACGTTATTTTGAACAAATGAACATTTTTAATGGGCACAACTTTTATCATAGAGGATGCTTATTTTATCTGAAGTTTGGTGTAAGCGACTTTGTAGCAGAGATCGTGGTGAGACATGAGCAATAGAGGCCATGGACATGCGATTATAAATGACATTTATTTGTGCAGATTGCTACCTCTGTTGAGAGACAGAAAGAGTGCGAGCTTTTCATTTGATACCAGCAATGTCATTTCCTAACGAAGATATATACAACTTTATTATTCTTATTTCTATTATGTAACTACATTAATAATACCTTTTTACGCGATTAATGCAATGTACAATTTTTTCCCATGTTCCTACTGATTTGCTGTATATATGGACTATATCGATGTGTACAGATAAGCTTGTCTAGTAGTAGTAGATGATTCATGGTGGTGAGGTTAAGTAGAAAATATGATGTATAAGGCTTACTTTCCCTACACACTGTTAACTATGAATACGCTCCAAATTGTACATAAAAATTCAAAGTAAATAATACCCCCATGCTTTGGCATAATCGTATTGAAAATATGAAGACCTATTTATGGACATTTTCATTTTTTTAAAGTTCGCATTAAATTAGTTTATACTGCGTTACCTTAATCGCCTTTAAGGTAGGTTTAACTTTAATTAGCGATAGACATGCGTGGGTACCACTTTTACGAATTGCTTGATCCAACTCAAAGTATTACCCGTCTATTTAGATCGGCATAGCTTGCTTCATGCTTCTTGTGCCCATAGATCTCGCTAGACATTCAAAGTATCCAAACAGCTGCGGGCGAACCAGTGTAACATTCATTCAGCTATCGAGTCACCTATCGTCCATCCATACCTCCATCTGTCTATGTACTAATCCTTTCATCCTTCCGCATATTCGTCCTATCGATCTATATTCGTTCTAAAAGTTCATCCAACGATCGATCCATGTATTTATTAATGCGTCATAAATACATCAACTCATTTATTCTTATTTATTTATCTGACACTGAATATCACATTTCTTGGGTATTCCCTCTGTAAATGCGAAGAATTTATCACTGACATTTCCAAAATTCTTTTATATCCGTCACCGATTTAACTAGAAATAACCTATACTTTTCAAAAGTATTTTCCAGACATTTTTCGCACTTTCTGGTCAATGGCTGCATAGGGGATATATTCTTATGGCCGTACCTTATGATGGAGATATTGGACAGTGCTCAGTTCTTTAAACACTGTCAGGATTACTGTAAGACAAGAGAGTATCCTGGTAGATAATTCGCTTATGGAATTTTCGATTCCAATTATTTCTGTCTACAGTATAAACCTTGCTCTTTATTTTCATTACAGGTTGTAAGGTAGTCATTAAGGCGGTTCAATATACCCAAACGGTGTTTCGGAATATTGTAATGATTAGTCGATATTTCTTGGAGGCCATTTCTTACCTATTTTGACCATCTTCTTAAAATCCATTCACACCTATTTGAGTTACAGTTAGTACAAAGGAACGAATAATCAAACAAGAAATAGCAAACTAATTAGGTCAAAAACATAACCTTTTCTGCTGGGATAAAATTATTCGTGAGCCAATTTTATTGATACTACACTTGGAAGAGAGCATTTGGCCGTTTACCGAAAATCCTCTACTGTAATGATTCTCTTGAAAACCTGTCTCCTCAAATGCCCATAGAAATGGCATAATAGTAGAGTGCTCGCTTTCTGCGCGGAAGGTCGTAAGTTTAAAACCACGTTCGGGTCAGACCAACGACTTACAAAAATAGTGCATAATGCTTCCCTGCTTTGCACCCAACAGTTACGGGGTAGATTATAGAAGTAAAACACAGAGTGCTATGGCCCAACACTCTAGTGCATCATTCACTGTGCTTGCACGGTCAAAGACTATGGGAATGGAGATGGGTGCCACCCTGTTTATCAAAATGGTGTTGGGAGGTGTACAATAGGCTGAGTGCAAAATACAGTAAAAAAAGACAAAATTCACGTGACTTTTTACTACTAAATGGGTTTTTATCCCGTCCCAATGGTCGTAGATATTTTCATTTGATTTTCGATGAAATGTAGGAGTTTTTTATTGATCTTGCGGCTAGAAATGTAAATAATATATAGAAATGGTTACGTCATTGATAACTTACATTATGGACTTCAATTTTTCTGACTGAACAAAAAGCAGACTTATAAATCTACGAAATCTACTTTTTTGATAGCAAGGAAGCATGTTATAATTTGTTTTATTTAAACGAGTGGAAAATTTTACTTGTAACTGTGACAGAAATCCATTTAAAATGAGCTAGCTCCTACATGACGATTAATTTAATTCATAAAAATAGATGTTCGTTTTGGTACAGTAATGCACCCTAATCCTTCTTGTGTCAATACTCAACAGGCAATCGTTTAACGTTTTAAATAGGAATTAATGGCGCAAAATCATTAATCAAAAACTGGAGTTGTTGCTTTCGTGAGCATATTGATTGATTTCAGTTGTCCAATCCATCGCGTGATGTCAATTAAGGTTACTTTGTAACTAAATGATTTTAGCTGTTAAGAATTTTTACACTGTCATTAGGGGTATTATTTCATGTTGTCTTTAACTTTAAGGCCAGCTGTGACTTAGCCTAACATTTAGTAGGTAAATAATACATTCCTGTTTTGATACAGAGAAGACAACTTTGTCCATAGTCTGCAAATTTGTTGGTTGAATAATGATATTCCATCAAAAAGTATTTTTACATTATGGTGATAGCCTATTGACAGGAATGGCACTATAGGCCCCACGAATGAGCTGGACACCCGAAGAGCTACATGTCCGAGTTGCACATAGGCACTTCAGCCATTTGTAGAATGAGGTTACTACCGTCGTAATTTTAAAATGAGCCTCGAAAGATCGAAACGATCTTAAGTTTACCGTTAGAGTGGATTTAAGCGTGTCTAGAGAAGTGTCTACACCAAGCTCAAATTCCCTTTTAAAATCATTTCGTTGCTACGGAAACATGTAAGATATTTATTTGATACACAGAATGATCATAATTTTGAATTTGGGTGATTTTCACCAATGGTCGCCAATGGCTTTTTGGATGTCTGTTTTTCTCAAAACCAGTCAGACATCTCGCCTTCAGGCGTGTATATCATTGGGTTCCAAAGACGACAAGGTATGGCTAGAAATATTGCTGAGGTTCAGAAGCTAAACACTAATGACCCAAAGTGAGAAAAATAACTCCGTGATAA
This sequence comes from Chironex yamaguchii, assembly GCA_024741275.1. Lineage (NCBI taxonomy): Eukaryota > Metazoa > Cnidaria > Cubozoa > Chirodropida > Chirodropidae > Chironex > Chironex yamaguchii. The sequence goes on from JANTCA010000123.1 coordinate 11,544, forward strand.
AAAACATAGAGAAGTTGAATTATACAAAAAAGTTGCCCTAGATAAAGCCTTTGAGTTTTAGGGTAAAATTCGATGAATACTTTAGAAGGAACCGGTCGAATGATATTGTGACATCACGGGAGCATTAGCATCCAAAACGAGGGAGAGGCCTTAACGAATTTAAAAGAGAATGAGGGCAAAAAAGTGCCATTTGTTATCACGTATAAACAATAAGGTCAATAAGAAATGGTAGAAAAACATTGCAAACAAATATGGTGCAAAAAATATAAGCACCTTGTATTACAGATCGACTTCGGTAATTAAAACAGAAATACCCGTTTCCTTCCTGTGCTAAAAATTGTGGTCCATTGTATCATTCCAATAATATCGAATTCGACTGAAGCAACACTTGAGATGAGATGACGTAAGTCGACGCTTTCTCCTGTTCGCAGGCATTTGTGTAAATCGAACGACAATCCCTAAATTAGATGCTCCTGATTCTAATTCATGCTGGTCTACCCAATATCGTCAAGCGTTGTTATTGTTGTCAGTGCGTAGCTTTAGATTTCTTACAGTGGGGCAGAATCGGGCTGCGAATAGTGTGAAGACAATTTGCGTCACTGCGTTCCACGAACTACATTTTCCGATAACATCAAATTATGATTGCAGGACCCCTGCCATCTCAGGAACTCGATTTTACGGGAGAGAGTCCCACCTGTTCCCAACCCTCCTCCTTTCTCGTCGTGGACTTGGGACCAGGCAATGACGGAGTTTAGTCAAGCGTCCCCCTTGTCATGCGTATAACCATTAGATTCGTCAGCTGTAGACATCAATTTTTTATATATGGTTGAGCGGATAGTGCAGCTAAGGTCTCGTTCATCTTATGGGGAAGGTCCATAGAAGTAATATTTCGGGACAGTCATATTATGTGTTTACAAATATGTTATTTACTTTAATTATGACTGTGCAGTCCATTAGTTTTTATGGTATCCGAAATTGCCCTAGTTCTACAAGCGAACTGTCCAATGATAAACATAACTTTATATTTTATGAATATTCAAAATATGTTACCAATTGACTAAGTATGCTTGTGTAATGAGCAGTAGAAAATTTATTAGAATTAGAATCGAAGTTAGCATACATTATTCAAAGCAGAGTTTTACTGTTCCAAACGGGCTTGAAACAGTACCAAGCACGTCATACTAAGTATATTTTTGATAAACTATTATGGAATGAAATGTTCTTTCAAAATAAACGTGTTCCGAGATCTATCGTCATTCCAGTACAACTACCAATCTACCTCTCCATCCATCCGACCGTCGTTCTTCCGTCCGTCCGTCGGTCGGTCGGTCTATCTATCTATCTATCTATCTATCTATCTATCTATCTATCTATCTATCTATCTATCTATCTA
>JANTCA010000124.1:0-12936 GCA_024741275.1 Chironex yamaguchii
TTGTATACGTAGTAAGTAATAGACAAGACAACACAAGACACGTGTAAACCAAAATGGCGTTTCAACTGAGAAGATCCGAAACTTACACGAAAAAGGACAAGACTAAAACACGGGGTGGAATAAAAACCGGATTACAACAGTCGGCAACGAACCATAATATAACATCTATATAACACAATGAATCATCACACAGATCTATAAAATTTAGATCAGAATAACCTTTGCTTATTGAAGTGATTAGAGCTGCTGTGGTATAGTGGATAAGATGATGACCTTGCAATCCAGAGGTTACAAGTTCAAACCTGTATCACCACAAAACAAACAAGTATCATTGGTGAGAGTAGGTAACGGGAGCCCACTCTCATAAAGAGCTCACTTCCTAGTAAATTCCCTAACCCTGGTGTGAGAATCAGCTACGCTCAATTACGAGTATGCTGCCAAAAAAATTGAAGTGATTGCATTGACAAGTGGAAAATTAATGGCCTGTGACACAAAATATGGTTCTCTTTTTTGCCCTATTTGCAATATGAAGAGAAGAATTTTAGTAATGTTTGAAATTTCAACTCATTTACCAATTGTCAAATCATTGTTCAAAGGTTTTACTGGAAATGTCTTTTTTTCTTATTATGTTTACAGTGCCTGATGGGCACAATTATTTGTTTGCATCCTTGATTTATTCTTGCCTCAAATGAAGAAATTGAAAAAATGATCAACTTGTCTTTAGAGACTGGTGTATCCAAAAAGAATGTAGATTTTCCCTTGTATCATCAACACCAAATAGGATGACTTCTGACCCTGATTATGAAGGCCAACTTGAGTTTTCTGTCGAAACTTAGAATTGAGCAAATTGCAGCTACAGAGCTGCATGAACAGGCATTATTCAATTTTCTATATCTTGAAAATCATTCATCTTATATGCCTTTCACAGCACTGAAGCTACTCTGTTAAAAATGACATTATGCTTAACACAAAAAATCAACATGTTACACTTCTGGTATTTCTTGACTTGACTAGAGTGTTGCCTTGGACACAGTAGACCAAACTATACTATGGTCCTTCTCTCAGATAACAGTTTGGGATATACTGATGATGTACAGGTGTCCCTGTCATTTCAACCTAATAGTAGTGATGAAATGGATACAAAGCTGTATAGAGTTGAGGATCTGGGTGATAATTAATAAACTTCTACTGAATGAGAGTAAAACAGAATTTCTTATTTTAAGAATGAGGTGACAACTCAAGAAGCTGAGTACCTCAGTAATGAAGATTAGTTTAAGCTGTTTCACACCAACACGTTGTGCTAAGAACCTTGGTATATTGCTTGACAAACATTGTTTGACTGAACATTTGTATGTGGCAAGGCATTTTGCAACCTACATAACATTTGACAAGTCAGGAAATATCCAACCTCTTCTGCCACGGAAACATCGATTTTTGGATTAGTAACAAGCACGTCCATCCATCCATCCATGCACAAAACCTTGTACTATTTTCCAGATTGATTAAAATGTTTGAAAATGCTATCAAATAGTACATGTCTATAAGAGTTTTTAATGGAGGCTTACTGAAGTATGCAAATGCTTCCTTAACCATAAGATAAAGACAAAATGGCTCTAATGATTGCTTTTTGGCATGCTAATGTTTTTGTTCTTTTAGTGGCATATTAATGAATTAGTTATGTTATTAAAACACAGACATCTTGTCATTTTACTTTTAAATACACATTTGTAATGAAGTACTTAAAGACATATTAAAACTAGTATGAGCTTCTGCTTTAGATTGTGCCAGAAAATAACATTTATAGTTGTAAAGAAATTGGAGAAGTTGACTGACTTATTGCTGCTTCCATTGGAAATAGAAAACTGACAATAGAAAGCATTGATGCTCTGCTTATTTATTGAGAATGTAATAAAACAGGTTTTTGACCTCTAAAGAGAGATACTTTTGTAAAATTTCAAAAATATAATTCATTTTAGTTTTAATTGTATTACAATGGTGATTATTATATAAATGAAATGTAAAATAATTGTAAGAATTTGAGCAAAATATTTGAGATAGTAACATTATTGATTTGAAACTCCTTTTCCACAATATGGTTAGCTTTGGTAGTTAAAATAATTAATTGATATAAGTACTTTGCATCCTAAAAGCTAATGTACATTAATGTCACATTGTAAAATACAATTTGGAAATAGAAAATTACAATTTAAAGATACAAAGGAGCTACATTAGAGCTATATATTTTGAAATGATTGGAATGTGAAAGTTTGACATATGATTGGGATATGTTGGTTGAGACATTACATGAGATTTTTTCTTTTTCAGTTGTTATGGGCAATTATTCTTGGGTGGCAGGAGTTTATTTAGCTTATGCTCTGGTCTACAGACGTGTTGGAATAACTTGGTGGTTATTGACTTTCGTCTCTCTTACAGGGTTGGTCTTAGCATTTTGTGGAAAAATAATGCGCAATTCATGTTTCTGATAATGTTCCAACTTGTTGTACAGGTATTGTATGGGGCTATAATGAAATAATGCACATGTGTATTGAATCACAGGTTGTATACACATGGCAGATCCAGCTTAAATTTTGAGGGGTGCCCAAGTCTGTGGTACTTTACATACATTGCTCAGTCCATTTTCTAAAAACATCCATTTGGCATACCATAGAAATGGACAATGAAACTGGAGGTGATCAAACATGGCCTTAGTCACCTGATATTCCAAATTTTGTGTCAGTAGCTAAGGCCATCTTTGATATCAAATTTTGTGAAATTATTAGCAAGATTTGTCTTTTAAATTTGTAAATAGATGATATTCATTGATCTACTTTATTGTTGGTATGAATTCTACTGCTTTCTGAGTGTTATTGTAGTCTAAACGATCGAGTTAACTCATCTCTTCTGTTTGCATATTGGCACTGACTACATTTTGAATTAGTTTGAATAAAGGGATGAAAACTGTGGCTGAACAGGTTATTGTATTAACAGGATGGAATCGAAGTTTTATACTCAATGTATTATTAAGTTCTATTGATTGCTTGTGAATAGGACTATGTTGTTCCTTATAAAAATTGTAAATTTATTATTAAATACAGCCAAATAGGAGCAAAACTTTAACCAGTAATAAAGTGAATTGAACATTAACATCTACACACAAGTTTGAGTGAAAAATCTTGTTACTAATTGCATAAAAATTGATTTAGAGACATCCTTAGCTACCAATGTATATGGTAGGCTCTATGTTAGGTTACTAGGCTCTTTTTCACAAGTAAGGCCCTCTTGAATACGTGGGGTCAATATGCCCTTATACGTGATGTCCAGTAATCAAACAGTTTAACTCAAATACACAGGGACAACACATTGTTGCCCTCACAATTGCAGACTCCTCTAGATTTCTCAGGTAACATATACCAAAGAATTTACATTAATTATAAACGTTCAAGTCTAGCCATAACATCTGAATGCAAACATAAATTTTGAATGCAGTCATAACATTCAAATGCAATCATAACATTCAAATGCAATCATAACATTCAAATGCAATCATAACATTCAAATGCAATCATAATGGGACAAAACTTTGAAATTTAAATTTGTTTTATTGTGTGAGGAATTGTTTAAACATGATAGACAATGCCACAAGAAAAAGATATAGTCTGTATGATAAAAGAAAAACAGTAAAAAAAGCAAATCAGGTCAGAATTCGAGAAGCATTTAGACAGCTAGGTATTCCGAGGAAAAATTGCAGCAATGGAGCAAACAAATGGAAGCATTCAAGTTGGCTTCTCTTACTCCAGGAATTAACGTACGATTGCAAAGAAGGCTTAGACAGTCAAAAGCTAAATATCCATTACTTGAGTCTGCTGTATTGGACTATGTCAAAGAAGAGAAAGGTAAACAGAACTGCCACTGGTAAGCAGTTACATATATAGGTGTTAGTTTTAATTCCAAGTATGTATCCAGGCAATTATGAATGCTTTTCTGCTTCTTTGGGATGGCTGCGTTGAATGATTAGACAGAATAACTTAATGTTTCATCGAGTTACAAGTGTTGGGCAGAAAGTTCCTGATGATGCCCCTGAATGTTGTGATACATTTTTAGCTGAGATGAAATCCTTGGGTAACTTATATGCTTTTTTAATTAATATGGTTGAGACCCCCTGCTATTTTGATATGCCATCTTCCACCACCTTTTATTTAAAAGGGGCAAAAACATTGAAAATTTGCAATTGCAATTTACCGCTGTTTTGACTGGTGGAGTACGCAAAATTGATTATCATTACGAAGAAATATCCTTGCCACCAATGGTTATCTTTAAAAACCTGAACAAGGCCCCAAAATGTAATTTCCCTGTCTGTTTGTATTTGGGCTAGTACACATTCCTTTGTTCTTTAAGATGTCCAGGGCACCCTAAGGAATCTTCTCCATACCAAAAGTTCAAAGGCTTCATTATTTTTCATTTCTTCTTTCCGATTATCCATATCTCACTTCTAAATATAACAACAGGAAATGCCAATGCTTTAGGTACTCTTATCTCGTTATTCATTGTGATATTTTTCTTCTCATTATTGCCAATTATTAGCCTCCTTTAATCTCTTTTGTGTGATCAAAAGTTTTAGTTAATGTACACCCAAATAACTGAATTCAATTACAGCGTCAGTGGACTCTCCGTCTACTTCAAAGTTGTTAATTTCTGCTGTTGTCATAATTTTTTAAAATTTAGTAGTAGCCCTGCTTCTTTGCTTGCTGTGTCATCTGCATACCTTAACTGATTGATAGTTCTACTATGAACTTTGATGCCAATGTTATTATTAGCATGCCCTCGGTTTCTCATATTAATCTCGCTATATAACTTAAGTGCTGGTAGAATGATAGAATGCAGCCTTGTCTCACTACTTTGCTGATTTTGAACCACTCTGTTCGACCATACATTGTTCGCATATTTGCTTGTTCATTAGATATAGATTCTTAATCAAGATTATAAAGTGTCCTGGGATTCCCATATTTTTTATCACAAACTACATGTTGTTGTGATCCACACCGACAAGCACTTTGAATTAATCAATAAATCACAAATGTATTTCCTTCTTTGCATTTACTGCTATTTCCAATGTCCATCTTATGTCTGCAGTTTGGTCTCTAGTTCCTCTCCCCTTAGCAAATCAGCTTGCTTTTGGATGTAGTCATATTGGTTTGGTAGCTCTTGGCACTTTTAATTGCTTCTAGCTTTGTTTTTTGTCACTCAGATCAAGCCCCAAGTTTAACTCAAATTATTATGTTATTTATCCTTTCCTCTGTAATAGGACAGTGTAAAAATAATCTCAGATTAGGTATAGGTATTGAGTAAATAATGCAATACAAGTTACTGAAATTCTCTACTCTGCACAAGAACTGTACGTCCTACTTGCTGAAGAATTTGATTAAACTCCATTCTTGAATACATCACATCTTAGATAAGGCCCCTTTATATGCTGAATAGGCCCCCTTTTAAGTAACCTACTCAAAGCACCCTTTCTAAAGATTGACTTTAAGTAAGTACATTTGGCTTCTTTAATCTATATGAGTAGTTTTAAAAGTACAATCTACTCTTTTGAAACCTACTTCTGCCATAACATTGCGTAAGTTCTAGAGTGCTCTGTAATTGTTTACAAGTAGATTTAACATGATTAAGGATCAGAGGCAGTATGTAGTGCTAATAACATTAATACGTTATTAGCAGTTTTTCCCCAAAGTAACTGCAGCAAATATAACAAATTACAAAGCAGAACATCAAAAATTTTGAATCAGACTTATTCATCCGTTATATAAAAATTCGCTGTGATATCATAAAAATCCCTGGCTTTTCTTTTGCCTTATCATGTAAAAGGAGCCAATTGTATTCCTTTCCCATTGAAATGTTAGATGTTTTTCATTCCTTGCCATGCTATTTATTGGCCAGTTTTAATAGGGGAAGCAGAGAAACGATTGAAAGTTGTATTATATTTGCTTTTGTTTGTGGTGCAATTCCTGTTGTGAATTATGCTAATGATAATGCCATGCTATTAATTTGTGAAAGTTAGTAGTGTGGCTATCAGTACTCTATCATTTCAAATAGGAACGATAAAGATCAAACCAGGATGTGCTGTCAATTGAAACCTTTGTGTTTATTTCAAATCTAAGTAAAAACCCGATAAAAAGTCTTCGATAAAAAATAAAAAAATGATTAGAAGTCGATCAGTTTTGCCAAAATGGGCGTAGCCAACAAAATTTAGAACGTGGTCCTGATAATTTTTCCTGCTAATAGTAACGCATTTTACCTCCCAGCTGCCCCTGTTAAGAAAGAATAATTCAGAAAGCTCTTGTTATTGCACCATACACTGTAATGTTCCAGGACCTTCTATTAGCATTGTATAAATATAGGGGATCAGCGGATTTCTTTCCGGTCAGTTAATTAAGATGAAGCTGCCAACTTGTATATGTTAGGAAGTAGAAATAAGGTAACCTAGATTAAACTGCCTTTATCTTTGATCAGTTTAAGACTCTAAGGGAAACCCCCAGTACTCTCTTTCCTTGATAATTAATAATTGAGGTCTTGGATTGACACTTTCCTCTGTTCTTAGTTACCATACTTTTTATCTGCATTTGAATGTGGGTATGGTATAAGGTTATTCCTAGACAGAAGGAACCTTGTAGCTTCAAAAGCTCTATGTGTGCCTTAGAATGGATGTCATGTATTGTTTCTATAGGCAGTAAAGAAACAGTAGCGTTTGTAAGGGTTAGGTCTGCAGGGCTGATGGAATTTCCTAGTACCCCTGTATGTATTGCCCCAGTGCTGTTTGTACAACAACTCTGATTTAAATCACTTACTGCCTCTGGCAAATGTTTTAAGAATTTACTTCGGCTTTTGCTGATAACTAGATACAATCTATTGGAAAAATAGCCAGAGACTGATTGGTTTCTTAGTCCTGGTTACTGGCCAGGAAAGATAAAACTCCAAGTTTTTAAAGAGCAAACTCCAAGTACATCCTGCTGCCATGTGTGTAGAGTATAACACATGAAGAACTTTCCTGATAATAAACTGCAGCCGTAGAAATTCCGGATGTACTACTTTTTTCTTTTTCTCTTGGTCAAGCTTGTGAAATTTTGTCGCTAGACAGCACAGACCGTCTTAGCCAGCCACAACCATTGATTGGTTGAGAATTTGCCTTCTCAAACTCATATCCGATGCTAATGATGCTTTTGAGTCCTTGCACATCTGACAAATAATCCATCTGAATTCAATTTACAGTGACACCTGTTTATATGCATTCTACTTGTAAGAAAGTGTAAACAAGATTCTTCCGATAATTTCATAGGTTTACTCCATAAATCAACTAGACATTTTAAACTTGCCTGTTCTTGAATCTGTGACCTGGTAAATGTATTTTCCACCAAATCTGCTTACCTTCTATTGTGCAAAACTTGTAAAGCAAAGACTATCACGTGTCGTATATGTAGCATTTCTGGCATATTTTATTGTTGGGTTTCAATAAGTATTATACGCAATTTATGTCAGTTTTTCCCGGGAAAGCTCATGTGGGGGTTAATCTGGGGCTTTGTCGGTGCTGAGAACTTTGCTGAGGCATTGGGCATGCAGAGTTATCTAGGCGTCCTTAGTCTTAATTATCACTACAGCAATCTGCACAGTAATGCGTGTGTTTGCCGAAGAGATTCAACATTTATCAACGTAGAACATTTCCTCTAAATTAGGCTCTCATGACATTTGGAAGATGACCAGTATTGACATAAATAGGGTTAAAATTTTCTCATTAACTAATTTAGCTGACTTGTTTGAGGACAGGATAGGTTTTTTTTGGTTGTCAATGTAAAGGCAACTCCTTCCTATCAGTTGTTGGCCATTTTTATATCTGATGCTATTGCATTTTGAGTAATCTGCTCATTTCTTTAAATAGGTTGCAGATATTGTCATATCTTACGACGTTTTTAAGGCTTAATTTCGTGATTGCTTTCTAGAAACTGTTCTTTAATGACATTAGATTAAAATTAAGATTAGTATTTGAATGTTATAGTAGATCTTATTAAAACATTTTGCTGAGTTACTTGGAATAGGCATGAGTGAGATAACGTGGTTTTTTTACTAATTTCTACACTCTCTGTGATCTGGAGAGAAGAATGGTTGATAATGTAAGCAATAATCGATACAAAGATCAGAAGCATTAAAACAGTGACAGAGGCTTTGTTGGAAGAGTTGGGCCGTCATGTTACAACTGGTGGCTTGACTCGATTTTATGAAGAGGAGAGTGAGGACATTGGAGGGTAGAAACGATAAAATCAGAGGCCAGTTAGAAGCGAGTGGATAGAAAAAGAGCTGAAAGACTGCGCTTGTTACCTTCGCCTATGAAGTGCTTTTTGTTACCAATTGTTTGTTTGTTTGTCTGTCTGTCTGACTGTTAGTAACTGTTAATAAAAGGTTATGATCAGATTCTCACAAAATGTTTACCCGAGGTGTGTATTGGTCCAAGCAACAACTCATTTTGAAATTGATCAAGATAGCCGTGTGGATCCTGGATCATTATGAATTTTTTTTTAACATTGCGCTAAATATCACTAACAATTTTGTTGCTTAATAAATCAGTCAAAATTTAACAAAAAGGAAAATTGGATAACTTTGCGGGACGAGATCTCTTAGTGTTCCACTCAGTATCTTCCAGATCCGATGTGGATTGTGGATTTTATCTATTTTCCCTGCGAAAATGGGGAAGTCCATACGTTTTTTGTGCTTACTTTTTTTTCCTTAGTGGAGATTCTGCAGTCTCTGACTGTCTCGTTAGTTTTGGAAAGGACAATTTACGGATTAAAGATAGATGTCGAGTTTGTCAACTTTTGTGTATACTGTCATTTTCATAGGCATCATCAGACGATCTTCATTTAACTGATTACGAATCAAAGCAAATGCTGTGTAACTGACATTGATTTTTTGTTCTTTAGGTGCCAATAGATACCTTTACTGGTCATTTTACGAAAACTTAGTAGTTTCAGACAATTCGTAAGCTTGCGACGCAGTGGAATTTTAATTAAATCTTAAAGCAGATTTGATAGCCTTGGCTATCTCGGACAAGTTTGCATTAACAGTACATTGGACTTCTATCTATATTTATTAAGCTGCGAACCAACAATTTTTCGCTTTTTGGTGCAAATAGTAGCCCTAGTGACTATGCAAAGGTTATTAAATATACGTGCAGGTGTAAGGACATGGACTAAAATGTAAATATCCCTTTTGACATAGTTAGGTTTTGAATTTAACTGTGTGATAGACATGACAGGAGGAAGAATGGTAGGAAACATTCTTCAGTGATGTGATTCCATAGAAACATTTTTCGTTGCATTCAATTTCGTGTATGCTGCTAGATGAATGTCAGCGGTACCACCTTGGAACGTTGAAAAGTATGTGTTATTTTGAAAATGAACATACACATTTTTCTTTTACTAATGTCTCGCAAGTGTAGCTGAAACAATTTTAATTTCTATGTTTTAGCTTGTTTGATTTTATAAGTCGTAATGGCAATTCTTCCATTGTTGTCTTGGCAGAAATGTACCAGGGAGCGAGTTTTAGTTTTAGTTTTAAGTATCACAACCTGAAGTTCTCTTGTGTCGTATCATCTATGATTGACAATCAGGCGTAACAGGTGCATAGTATTAAGATTGTGTTCAGTAGCATACTTGTCGTGCTTGTTTTCCTGTTTTGCAAAGTTTAATGGATTCCAACGCAGCGAGTACTGCCGCTTTCTAAAGTACGTTAGAGTTTTGCACGTGGCTGTGAACTTATTAGCGGGAATGAGCTTGCACAGTAAGCCTAATGTCTTGTGGAAAAAGTCATAATTGTGGAATGGGCGAGTGCTGTCCTGCATTCAAGAGATGTAGAATGATCAACTTTAATCTGATAGGATTTTAAGATTAATTTGTCAAAATTGTTGACGTCCAATTGTTTTGGTTTCTACAAATCTTGGGCGTGTGATAAGTCGTTGCCCACCACCTTTTAATGGTTAAGATTGTGGTGACTTTTTGTTCGATATTTAGTTCACAGCAGCTGTATTCCAAATCTATCCAAGTTGATACGTACATTAAACAATTTCTTAATCTGAATCTATGCTCGACTTTTAACAAGATGCACATGAAGTTGAAAACACTAGCATTTAGCCATGCGTGAAATACTATCTAACCGACTTAGGATTTGTCTGTTGAGCTGATAGTTAAATCTATTGTGGTTATATGGAAGCTTGCTGACATTCTGGAACTATACAAAGAAATAATTACAAAATTTGGTAAGTGACGTATTGCCCTTGATCACATTGTGTTGTTTTCGTTGCCTGCGCAGGTTTCGTGATAATTTTTTCTCTATTCCAAGTGCTATAGTTAAATGTCATCAGTATGTCAGACAGATATTGGTATGGCTATATTGACGTATATATGCACATTCAGAGGCATTTAAAATTTTCGTATGCAGGTCACTTTTCTATTGTGTTTAACTTTTGTTTGTAGACTGATTGATATTATTGTATAAAGATAGCTGACCGACCCTTTTTAGCTATTTTAATTTGTACCCTGTTTGATTTCCATTTTTGACTTTAGACTTGCCCGTTTTATTGTAGGGTAAGAAATTTCATAAATGTAAGATTATTTGGCGGTTGTATTGACTAGAACTTTTTTGTATAAGAAAGTTGTTGCTATTCTATTTGATATTGATTCCAAAGTATGATTACATAGATAAGTGGTGTAAATGGGCATGATGCTGTACCTCCAGACTGTTATTCTATGTTTTAGTTTTCTTAAACAGTGAAAGTACCTCTGATACTAGTATGTATGCATGTTGCCATCGAAATAAATTGCTTACTGGCCAATACTGTGGTATATTTAAGATGGTGGCTGAAGAATACAAATAGTCTGGTTTGCAGGGGAGTCTTGTATAAGATGTCATTCATAACATTCTAGTAATAGGCTTGATTAATGCACCTTTGTTTTTTAAGGATGGTAGTTTAGGAAACGTAAATTACGCTGCACTGTGCAGTTGAATCTTTCAGGTAATATGCGATATTTTGAAGCGGATTTGTCTTGTAGCAACACTTGTAGCAGACCATGCTTTTCAAAGTGACTTGACAATAGATGCAGCTTAAGATAGAGAGTTGTTAACCGTCGCGTTTTTCTTACAAACTAAGTGATACTTTTGAGGATTAATGATTCATAGGTGAATGTGGAATAGCATATAACATTGCCATCTATCTAACGAGAGACGCAGCATTCTTGTCTTGATTGAGAGGAGAGTACTCTTGCACAAGGCAGAGGCATTTATTTACAAACGCTTCCTCTCAAGCTGTGGACAACGTTTGAAATCTTAGCGCAATCTTGGAGTGCTGCTTGTTGCATACTAACACATTTTTGTGCCAGATTGATGCTTAAAAGCAAATGGAATGCGAATTTATTAGACGATGTTTGATTCGCTTTGTCACTTTTTATAACGAGGATTCTCAATGTAAGCATTTTAAGCGGAGAGGAGTTATTTCAATTGTCTTGCCTTACACATTTCGTCTTTCTTTCATCTCTTGATTTGGTACTAAAGTGCAAAGATAGCTAGTTATTTGGCTGTACTTAACCCGTTCTGTCAAGTTCTTTCCTCTGGATTTATGATGGCTACCTCTTACAAAACGGATGCTTTTACCTTGTATGTTTTTCAATGTGCATTGTTATGTGTTTCAATTTCTATGGATTGTCTGCGCTTGGATGTAGGATAATGAATAATTCAGTCCGTTAACTGACTGGTAGCAAGGATTTAGAGATTTCCCTGAGAAGTCTCAGATTGCTAGGATATCTGTAGTAACATGTATTGTGTTTAGGGTCTTCCCTTCAGCTACTTCCATTGGTCTTATCTCGAGGCAAAGTGACTGTTTTGGCTCACAATGTTCTGTCGATAACCATACCATCGGATCCGATTTTTTCCTGATGACAAAACAGTCTAGGAAGCGCTTTATTATTTTGCGTTTATAACTCAAGTTGACATTGACCAAGATCCTACTAAGTTTTTCTTTGTTTGCTTTATATTTCGTCTTTTAAGGTGTTAGCTTCAAGGCTTGGAACACCTTAGGGCAGTTTTTAGGCACGGCTGCAATTAAAATTACCTACGCGAAATATCATACCACCCTGGCTCTATCTGAAGTCGTTCAAGCCACTACCATATTATTACGAGCTCCAGAGAAAACACACACATTGCTTCATTAAAAAAATATCACTCTTCTCAAGCTTGCTTAAACCTCACAATGCATACAGTCAAGGTTAATTGGCGAATTACTTTGATGTGGTGATAAGATTATTGTTATATATAAGCAAATTAACAGATAAATTGGCAAATAAATAGATAGCTAAGCGTACCAATGAAGATAATACTTTAGATTCCCTGTTATTTGAAATTGCCACTTATTCGAAGTGGTTTTTGTTTTTCGTTTAGTTTAGTAGTTTGTATTTTTATTTCAACTTCCATTGGTTCGAACAACCGGGAGTTTAGTGTATAAATAAATGTACAAATAAATGAATGAAAAGATAAATAAATTATGTTAAATAGATATTAAGATATGTAGATAACATAGTAGATAAATAAATAGGTAAATAAATGGATAAATAGCTAGAAAAATGAAAGTACAAGTGAGTTAATCAATCGGTCGATTAATCATGAAAGAAAAGAATGAATTTAGAAGAAAGAAATATCTGTTTATCTGTCTATCCAATCTATATAATCTGTGTAATCTATCTAATCTATCTAATTTATGTACCTATGTACCTTTTCTTTCTTTCTTTCTTTCTTTCTTTCTTTCTTTCTTTCTTTTTTCTTTCGTTCTTTCTTTTTCTTTCTTTCTTTCTTTCTTTCTTCCTTCCTTTCTTTCTTTCTTTCGTTCTTTCTTTTTCTTTCTTT